>VZRM01007744.1:661308-682050 GCA_013397955.1 Grantiella picta | reverse complement strand
AAATTTAAATTTAATTTTTTTAGAAAATTTTTAAAAATTGCTTTATTTTGAATTAGTAATATGATTATTGTTTGTATTACATATTCTCATATATTCCATTTTGGTTTTGGTTTATTACTACTACTCCTACTACGCTTACTACTACTATTCCTGTAGACGGAGGGACTTTATGCAAGTGTGGGGAAATGCCTGCCTTTGGTTTTCAATAGAGATAGCGTGTTCTAAACAATGAAGTCTGTTACTCAGTTTTTTCTGGTTACCACTTTACTGTTTGAAGACTTTGGCGTGTTCATCTGCCCCCCTACTGACTATTATAATGTCCTTTTTTTTTTGCTGATTTGCTATTCCCACTGATTTTTTAAGCCCTCGTATCTGCATTACCAATCTCAACTTAGATGCCATTAACTGGCTTCAAGTCTCCATAAGTAAAATTTAAAAATTTTGTCTGTCTCTAATAGTGTATTGGATAACAACTGATTTTAAAGTATGATATTGAAGATTACACTTCCAAGTACTGAACTTCTCAGTATTACACTGAGACAGATGGAACCAGAACGTTTAAACAGAGCTTTTCCAAATGTCTTGGGCAATAAATGATGACTCAAAATCCAGGTAAGACCACAGCTTTATAGTCCTGATTTTGTTCATTAAAAAAGTGCAAAGTTTTCTTCATTTTCAGGGTGCTATTAAGATAATAAAGCTATTGTTTTTCTGTAAATTAATTTTTCTAATTTCATTGAATGAAACAGGATTAATTTTTTCCAAGCTGGGATGTGGGGGTATAGGGAAAGTGCTGTTACTTTTTTTTCCCTAAATTGCCTTGCCAACTTTTGTCCTTTAGTAGACAAATAATTGATAGTTGAGTCTCTGACTTACACATTTCCTTCTTTTGTAATTATGTAAGCAGTTTTTCAGCAAGAAAGATTTCTTTAAGACAATTGTAATGAATATTTGCTATGCTTTCTAAAGCTGAGCTCTCATGGTTGCTGACTGAATATTTAGTTATTACATTGAATTACTGCAGTGAAGAGGTAGAAGAATGCTTCTTTTCTTGTTTTGATCCCATAACTGAAAAGAAGCTAAGAGCAGACTAACATACATCTATTGTGTACAAGAAAAATTATTGAAAGTTAAATAACTTGAAGTGTTTCAAGGAGAAGTTCTTCTTGTTTTCCTGTCAAGAGTTTAGACTTGTTTTGACTACTAAGAGCACTCTACTGTGCTGAATCAGATGGCAAAATTACTGAAATCTATGCATGGTTTGTGGTACCTTTTCTTTCTGTTGCCAGGAGAAAACTTCTAGACCTCTAAAAATATTTACAAGTGATGCTGGAAGGTCATCTACTTCAGTTTCTCTCTCAGAAAGCATTCATTTTTTCTCTTCCAGTGATAGTAGACTTTACAAGTTTCACAGGCATTCTATTTCACTGATATTCTAGCCTAAAGATTGTCTTCATTATCTACTAAAATTTATCCAATACCTTTCTTTCTGCAAGTTACATACATTATTATTATTATTATATTTAATTTCTTTCCTTGCCTATTTTGCCCTACCATGTCCTATCCTTTTCCCTCATGGAACAGAGAACACAAAAAGATCCTACCTCTTTACAACCTATTGCATAACTGAAAACTGTTTTCAAATTGTCATCCCTTCCTTATGTTCTGTAGACTAATCAAACCCTACAGCCACAAGTAAAAGGTTTTGCCCATTAATCTCTTTTGACCTTCTTTCAGTTGGCTCATACCTTTCTTGAAGTGAGAAGCTCAACAGAAAGAAAACTGAAATTGAGTTCACAGACTTTGAGCTTACTTTTCTGAACATTTTTCACAGTATCTTTGTTCTTCTAAGAGAGAAATCTCGGGACTACCAGGACAGTAATTTTTGTTCATCTCACTAGAATTTTTTCCAAAACATTAAGGATTCTCCTAAACAGCCATTTTTTCATTCTTTCACCCAAACAAAAAAGAGAATATTTTCCTGAGTGCTTTTTTCTTTCATTCACTGCTTTAGCTCTTGCTTTTTTCAGAGTTTTCAAGTTTCATGATTGTTCTTCCACCGGTGAAGTATTCAATCTGTCTGTTGATAAAGACACCTTTTGATTTATCCACACCATATATAAATTCCAGAATGCAAGGCTTCTAATACGCAGCATTAATATTATAAGTGTTTTCCTGAAAGGGGCTGAACATTCATATTGTGATTTATTTCTGTTTCAGTGAGTATTGATGATATTCAAAAGTGCAGGAGCGACTAAGCCTTTTCAGGATTAGGTTAAGTTGATTTCCCTTAAGCAGGACGCAGTTAGTCAGACCCTGAGGGCACTTATGGGTGTGAAATAATAAAATAATCTTTTTTCTTAGTCAAGTAAGATCCAAGGTTATGCTATAAGAAAAAGAAATAAATTTTACATAGTTTATGGGCAATGAATATTACCATTGTTCTTATAATTTTATTTAGCAAAACTTTTTTATTTTCTGTCATACAAGTCCTTTTAATAGCTTCTTTTTATTACTGTTAGAGGTTTTAATTGAAATGAAACATTTCAAGTAAATTTCTCACTCTCATTTAACTGCAAACTTTCTGACCAAACTTTTTTAGCTCATGCATAGCTGGCGTGCATCAGCTACTGAGATCCTAACTTCAGTACTGTTGGAAGTATAATGCATTATAAACTAAAATATATTTCCAGGACAATCCTGAAAATGTTGCCCTTTATCTCTTATTTTGTGCACCTCACCAATATTGAAACCCAAAACCCGAGAATAGCCATTGAACAACGAACTCATTTTACTCAACACTGTGCTTAAGCATTCTTTATGGTTGAGGGTGTGAAAATCAAATGTATAAACAACTTGAAAAGCAGTCTTTCTTGCATTATTCCACCCTGTACAATTTCAGACTCAGTGGCCACATGCTGAAACAGCACTTTTTATTGCGATATACTGTCTGAAACATGACATTTATTACAAGATTTTGTAGGAGAAGGAATGACATCTGTGTGTATTCAGTTTGCTATTTATTTCTCAAGGTTACCAGAAGAAGGAAAGCCAGCCATTTACATACTTTACTTGTACAATAGCTCATACTATCCATTTCTCAGGGCATTATGGGAGCCAGAGATCCATCTCAATTCACTTTGGTAAGATGAAAAAACTGCAGATATTTCTAGAAAATTATTTTCTGTCTCTGATAGAAGCCTTTTATAAGTGCTTTGATATTGAACTGACAAGTAATATGCCACTTTCAGCAGAACAGTCAGGTCTTTGTTTGAAGAAGCCACGAGAAGTTCAACATGAAACTTTAAACTCACTCATGAAAAAGGAGGTCAACTCAGCCATATCCTGGCTGAAGAGCTACAGAATTTCAAACACGATAAATTACTTTTGCAGTCAAAGACTTAGCTGATTGTAGAGCTATTCCTTATCCTATTCTTAAACAGGAGCTGCTCTATACTCATGTGCTTGCCCCAGATGCTACATTTCATCAATAGTCAAATGGAAGAGTTCAGACAGGGCTGATTTGGGATGACAGTAGGTAGTTAGTGAGCATTGCAATACCATATAAAGTTATTCTGAGCAATTCAAAAAAGTACCTCACTTCAAGCACTGGCAACCCAAATATGATGAATATAAGCCATTGATCTACTTTCACTTTCTACTTTTTACAATACAAAAAAGAGCACTACAACTTGTATTTACCTCCTAATCAAATATACCTACATTCTTCTTTCACAGGATTAAAATATTCTTGTCATAAAACTGGAAGACCTTCCAGTTGTGGAGCAATATTGCAAAACTGCACCATTAAAACTTCAGTCTTGAGAATTCTGTGCGGCAAAATTTCTCAGTGAAATGTAATATACAGATAAACACCGATACAGAAACTATACATTAGATCCCAATAAAAGGTGTGCTAGTACATTAAAAAGTGTACTACTGAAGAATATTTACTTAGTAACCTTGAACTGACTCATCTGAAATAGAATTAAACACAAAATTACTTTTCACTTGCAAGAAACAAGACCCTTCTCCCCTTATTAAGAATGCATGACTACAGATATTTGAAACAAACAAAAAAAAAAGTGGTGAAAAATGTCAGTTGTTTCTCTAGATTTTAATCAACTTTTTAAAAGATTCTACCCTACTTTTGTTTTTAAATAATGAAATTGAAAGCAGAATGCACTCAACCTTTACAAAATTTGCTATAAAATTCTTCTGGTCAAAGAAAATAGAAACAGTTTCAGGAAATTAAATTGTACAAGTATGAAAAAACCCAAATTCTTTAGCGAAAAATGCTATAGCTTCATTTTCTTTGAGAATGTTTAGAAGACAATCTTCTTTGCAAAATAGTGGTTAGCCCTTTTTCTTAACAAAAACCAACCAAACAACCAAAAAAGCAAAGAGTCCATATTTATGTGGCTGCGGTAAAGAAATTAAAAGGAGAAGCAGGAGAGCAATCTGGTACATTGTTCAAGGTTCTAGACTAAGATTGGCTAATATTTGATTGTTTATACAGTATGATTTTTAATGAAATTTGTGTTGTTAAAGATTGAGAAGTAGAATTAAAGACAGTCTCTAACCGGTTTTTTTTCCCCCCAGAATGACTACCCTTGTATTTAGCAAGTAGATCTGTAATAGAAAGGTAAAGAACTGATTCCAGTAATTTTTTAATAATTTGAACTATTTCAAATAAAACCCGGAATAGAGAGAAATGAGGAAATAATAAAGCCAAATAAAGAATACAGCAACATTGAGACATCAACAACGCAAAGATAGGGAGACCAATGTAATGAAGTAAGAGGAAAAGTAAATAAAAGTTAAGAGAGAAAATTAAAATCTGATGCTAAATATGACAGTGTTGTGAAAGAATAGTTCTCTTTAGTTATTTTTATCAAAAATGTGCCTTTTATCTAGCAGGAATTTCTTTGCTGTGAGGGTGATGAGGCGCTGGAATAGGTTTCCCAGAGTAGTTGAGGATACCCCATATCTGGAGGTGTCCAAGTCCAGGCTGGAGGAAGCTCTGACAAATCTGATCTAGTGAAAGATGTCCTTGCCCATGTCAGGAGGTTGGTGTCTTCCAATCCAAACCATTCCATAATTCTATGACAGTCAGTGAAAAAATTAATAGGTAAGTAGAGATATTACTAAGTCATCATTCCACTGAAATCCAATGAAACTGGGAAGATTCATCTAGAGAAAGGCAAATAACCTTAGCTCCCATGTTCACTGAACTAGTTAGCTTTTGTTGCTAAAAAAGTCTCTAAATTATTTTTAATTTATTTTGCACATTTTTTAAACATATCTGGTGTTCTTGGATCAGCCAGTTCTATCCTTTGATGTAACTACCCATATTTTTTTATCATGGCTTCATGATAGTGTAGTTATAGCTCTACAGTTGACTGAATGATATCAGCCCTCTTGAAAGAAAATTACCATATTTTGAGCTATATTGAATTATGAGCTATTTTACTATATTGAATTTCTATATTACTGTATTGCCATGTCATTTAGAATTTCAAAATTCAAGTTCTTATCAATACATGCTGCAGAGAACACCTTATGTGAACCTGGTATTCTCAGCAGCAATTTAATGTTGAGTAAAAGCTCTAGATTGACTTTTTATTCTTGATTTTCAAAACAATCAATGAGGTTATTGCCATATGCATCACTCTGAAAGATGTCTCTGTTGACACATTTCCCAAACATATTCCCACAGTGTAACTGAAGCTTAAGACTGAACCCCTTTTTTCTGCATTTAATTTTTAATTTCCTTCAGTTCTTACTTTTCTTTTGTAGAATTACATATTTTCGTTAATTTTGCAGAATTAATCGATAAACTTTTGCAGAAAAAAACTGCTGCTTCTTTTTTATTATTAAGAGCTGAATACATTTTAATCTCAGAGACATATGGTTGGGTTGGTTGTCTGATGAGACAAGGAAAGATCATAGAGATTTCAAAGAAGTTATTTAGATGTCAGGGAGGTGTCTGAATCAGTTTTGCAATGCTAAACCACCAAACATGGGTTGGAGTTTAGGTACTATCTCCTACAAGCCAAGTGATCTTAACTCTTAGAAATGGTAAAGAACAACTGTTACATGAATGCAGTTACCCATTTCTGCTTACCTAAATCAATATTTAATTCATATTCTAAGCGTGTCTTTTATGGACTTTTCTGTACAAGGACTTTTCATTTTGTTCATCTGTGTTAGAGACTGAAATGTTATAATTTAAGACTTAAAGATCTTCATGAAGGCCTTTTGACTATTATAGCAAAACTTTACAAATGCTGCAGAGAAAACCACCAAAACCCTGAATGGGGCCCTGAAACTACGCTGCTCACTGCCCACTGATGGAGATAAAATACATTCACAGAGCACAAGCTTCACCTTTGGGGTGGAGATCATAACCCCAGGGATCTCAGCTGCCAGGCCAGCACAGACCCTGACACCAAAGGGTGAGGGGACAGAGGTTTTGGGTGTGTGGTGAGAAAGCCTCTGGTCAGAGGCAGTGAATGTCCAAAAGGGGCTCAGCTGCAGGGGCCACTTCATCCCGGGAAAAGCTTATCCGCATGAAGGACAGCTGAGGGGGTGACATGGCCTGTCAGAGGCCCCCCCCAAGGGGTCCTCAGACCCTGCACCAGAGATGATGCAACAGATCCACAGTGTTGCAAGGGACAGTGTCAAACCTAGCCCACTCAGAGACACGTGGGTATTCCCACCTGCCCAAGATGTATATTAATCCATGGATTCTATACTCTCCAGCGTGGCAGCACAGCAGGGGACCCTCACCACCCAGAAGATCAGATGGAGGGGAACAACGAGACATCGTTGTGACCCTCGGCAGTCTGATATGTTTCCATCTAACCCCTGTCACTCTCTCTCCGTCCCCCCACCCACACAAAACTCTTTTTCTATTTCTTTCTTTTCTCTTTCTCCTTGTCTCTATGACTATTAAATAAAATATATTAAAATTTTGGCGCCAACATCTAACCTTGTTTGGTTTTAATCATGTTTTTTTGGGTATATTTTAAACCTTTCTGGGTTTGGTCCATTTTTTTCACTTTAGAGGCTTAGCTATCTTTGATCTTCTGTATTTAAACCACATTGTAACAGTCTATGAGGTGAGGTTCTACATCACAGAAAGCACTTGAAACTTTTTAGCCTGAACCTACACTAAGCATATGTCTGTAGTGTGAGTAATGGGAACTCCTGTTCCTGGCTTTAGCCTTTAAAGCTTTTAGACATAGTATTCCTGGGTGTAGTCAGGAAAAAGGGGATGCCAGTTGCAATATTGTTTATGCTAATGCAGTACCATCTTTCACGCCTTAACTTATGCTGAGAAGAATTAAAAAAAACTGTTCAAAAATAATTTTTGTGTAAGCTACATAAACTTATAACTCCCCCACCCCCCAATCTATGTATAAGTCTATTGGAATTTCTGAGCTAGCAGGATGTTTATTTCCACTTACAGTGAGTCATTACTTTAACTATTCCTGCCACTTGTTGCAAAATATCTAAGGAACATCACTGACAACTCTTACAGGAAAAAAAAAAACCAAGAAAAGACAATTTATTCTTTTATAAAAACTCTCATGTTGCTTTTCATGTTTACAGTGTTGCAATATTATTCACACACACAAAATGATAATGAGGGAGATGCCATGAAGGAGCGGTGTTGAAGATTCCTTCTGGTTAACAGAATATGAGCTATTTCTTGCTAGTACACACATATTTGTACTTACCTGAATATTCTAATGTGTGTGCTCTAGCCAGAACAATTTAGGATGAACACAAACATTAATTGAGCAGCATTACTGTTGATTAGAAATGCTCATTTAGCATCTATGTAATTGCCATTCCAATTGACTTGAACTGAAATCCAGCCATAGTATAACTATAAATTGACCCAACACTTGCATTCCGTTTTTTATCTACTTGTTATTAGTATTACTATATTACAATTATTACTGTTATTCAACTGGGATGTTCCAAGAACAGGTCCTGAGCTACCTGATCTAGTTGAAGATGAAGCAGATTATTGTGGGTCGGGTAGGGTGGGAGGGGAGTAGTGTTATGAACTAGATAACCTTTGAAGGAAAAGGGATTTTTTAAAATGGGCAAATGGTGACAGTACAAGGGGCAATGGTTTTAAACTGAAAGAGAACAGGCTTGGATTAGATGTATTTCTTGCTCAGAGAGGCTGTGAAGGCCTCGTCCTTTGAAGTTGAAGGCAAGGTTGAATGAGGGTCTGAGCAACCTAATCTAGTGAGTGGCACGCCTGTCCATGGCAGAGGGCTTGGAACTTTAAGGTTCTTTTAAACCCTAATTATTCTATGATTCTATGAATCTAAGTAACACTGCTAAATGCTGGATAAATACAGAACTGCTGCCTCTGTTGAATGACTTTGCTGTCACACTTATGCTGTTTTTTAGCCATGCAGAACTATCTAAGAAAAAAACAAATCTGTCTTTAATTTTTTAACAGCCATAGTTGTGAGGTTCTCATCCGTCTTAAAAGTATTTTGAATGTCCACAAGAGAAGTGCAAATATTAAAAGTCACCTGACCTTAGACTGTCAAATTAGAATACGGGAAAGTGGAGGAAGATCAAAGTCTGTATCTAGAAATAATGGTAATTTAGAAATGGTATAGAATGGAACATGGAATAGATGACTAAAAGAATGAAAATTATTGTATTACTCATTATTTAAGCAAAGAAATTTGAATAACTGTGGGACAAAACAACAGTTTCAAAATAGCTGCTGAAAATATTAGAGAGGTAGTTCATCTATGTTTTTTCTTGATACTAAATGTCACTGTTTCCTTCATCTTAGGAGAATTACAATGATTTAGAACATTGTCAAAGAAATGTGATATAAAAGAAGAAGAAATGACATAGCCTCAAATGATACTGATTTAATATATACATCCTCTTGCACTGTTGATCTTGCTTCTGAATGTTCTTAACAACAGGAGTTCTCTCACCACAACCACTGTGAAGATATTGGCAACAGACTTCCTTTCTGAAAATATATTGGCATAAGATAAGGTAGCCTACTCTTTTACCATGAATGTAACCAAACTTTTGACAACATTTAATTCATTAAATAATAGTATAACTTCTCCGTGTGTGGGAGTATTTGCAACTGGTCATCTTTCTAAATAGCACCCTAGAGATAACTGCAAATTATCGAGCATGAATTGTAAAGACAAATTCAAAGACTCCACCATATAAGAAGACTATGACTATAATTTTCCTTGCTAGGCACATAATAGGAGAGAGGGCTGTGGTGAATAAACTGTTTCTTTAAAAGCATATCTATAATATTACAATATAGACAGAAGAAACCCATCAAACACCAACACCATTTGCCAAAAAATTATTACTTTGAAGAATTAAAAATTCAAAATCCTCCTTCTAATATTTTCAGCTTTATTTTAGATATCTATTATACTACTTCTTTCACTGTAGACAGCTTGCATACTTATGCTAAGAGAACATTTTCTATTCATATGGTTTTCTAGAGTCTCCAAAAATAACACGGCTTTCAGCATGCCTGCAATCATTGCAAAAATTTTAACTATCATTTTGTGATATAGCTTTTGGAAATGTAATAAGTACCCATATGTGCTCTTCAAGAATGTCTTAAAATTTTCTAAGTCATTCAGATTTGAAAACCAATTGATTTCTGGTTTGTTTTTTCCTTGTCTCTACTTAGAAGAATCGTATACTCTTGTTGTAAATTGTGAAGAGGACACAGTCTGCAAGGCAGACACAGACAGACTCTGTCTTTTGCTGTTTTTAATGTACTCATGCTTTCTGGTATTGAAATCAGTGGATGTTTTGAGAATGGCTTTCAAAACTATAGGAAAGAGAAGAGAAAAAAAGGGAGGAAAGGAAGGCAGGGCCAGATAAATAACATGCCCATTACTTTTATGTTCTCATCTCCAGTTTCATGCTTTCTCTGAAATTGAAGTTAAGGCTTTCAGAAAAGAACAACTCAAAGCAACCTTGAGGAGACCTTGGCTCAGAGTGCAATATCACATCAGTGCTGCTGATGTCAAGAGTAGCTTACTTGCCAGCACAGTATTTTTGAATGGCTAACCATTACCACTAACATTACCACTGACTTCTGTTAGTGTAATAAGAAGGAAATAGGAATAAATATCTCATTTTTCGAAGGTGAGTGATTTTCAGATGATGAACAGATGGTAACTGTCTATAGTAGTGACATACCAGATCCATATGGAATTTAAGACACAATGAAATGGAATGTTGGGGATTTTCAAATTGGACATTGGAAAATGATCTTCACTAAGAGGGTGGTCACTCACTAAAACTGGCTTTCCAGGGGAGTGGTTGTGGCACCAAGACTGTCAGAATTCAAGTAACATCTCAATGGTGCTCTTAGTCCTACTGCTATTTTTAGGTAGTCTTGTGAGGAACAGGGAGTTGTACTTGATGATTCCTAAGGGTTCCTTCCAACTTCAGATGTTCTATTATGTTTCCATGAAATAGAATAAACTATATACATATTAAACTGAGTACATATGTTAAGGCCTAATAAATAAATAAACCATAAATATATTGCCTTACTCTGGACATTTTCACATTGCTGAAGTCTTTGTTGCAATGCCTAATTCTTAGGAGGATGGTTTGTCGCTATAAAACTTTAAATGTCTTGCAATATAGTTTACAGAAACCAGCACAATGAAAAAAGTAACAGTGAAGCGATAACATCATAAAAGCCAAGGAGAACATCTAGGGAGGTTTGCCTTAAATGCATTTCACATTTGGAATTTCAAAGTTAATCTTATCCTAGAGCACTCAAACTAGATTAGATCTTTCTCTCTTACTGAAGGCATTGCACAATGCCTTTTAAAGTTCATAAGATGAATTTTTTTTTGAGACAAGATAAGGTATTGATATGCTTGATTTTATTTCCTTTATTATCACTTCATATTCAAATACTGAGCTATATGGTATTCTGAGTGAAGTTCTCGCAGTCTTTTCTTGCAGAAACTGTTCAAGTTTGTATAAATATTTTCACAATTATTGGAGCAGAAACTAAAGTGTAAACATCCCAAATGTGCCTTCAACTTTTTGGATTATACCTTCCCTGTTGAAAACCCCCCAGTCAACAAACTAAAAGCTCTGCATAGTAACAAGAAGAAAAAAAAAATAAAAAACCCAGTCTTTAATACAGAAACTGTTTTTTAAAAATTAAATTCAGGTCAGCTAAACCCACACTCATTTCAGGTGTGCATTCTAAGAATTAAAACACAGAATCATGTATTCTAGTATGTATTCTATTCCATTTTAGAACAGCTTCAAGTGAAGAAACTGAAAGTGGCCCATATTAATATATTCCATGACTGATTAGCTAGAATATTTTTCTGCTTTTCCAAAATGCAAGCACAAATCTGCTCAGAACTGGGTAGTACAGTTCCATACATTTGCTGAACTGTGCACATGGATTGATTCTTGGGAATGGTCCATTGCAGGACAAGAAGACTCAGTGCTCCTTGTGGGCTACTCGCAACCCTGCATATTCTCTGATTCTGTGATTAGGAATCATTAGAAAGATGTCATCACACTACTTCTATTTTCTCAAAGGATATCAAGGATATCAAAGGATACATAGCATACCTAATGGCCTGCAGCCTTGATGAAAACATCTTGTCCAATATTTAGACATTTTTCTGCATTTTCAGTATTAGACACAGAGTTGTACAGAGATGTAAACTGCTACATACCTCACTCAAATGGCTAGGAGATAATTAAATACTAGAAATGGCCAAACTTTATATGCACATGCTTAAATAGATATGTATAAATTTAATTCTACCTTTGGAAATAATTATCAAATTGCAGTAAATTTGTGAGTATACAACCAACTGCATCCTGCATCTCAAAACACCTTCTGTGACTATGTATCTTCCTCTCTCTTTCTCTGTTTGTTTCCCTAATATCCCTTGTCTCTACTTTTCAAAATGTATTTTCTTATATATTTTAAATATTCATAAAAGATGCTGATAAAACGTCAGTTCATCTCACTTTTCATCCAGATAAATTACCTTTTTCTTTTAGATAGTCTATAATGTAAATTAGCTTTTTTAAAATGTCATTCCATTACTTAATTAGAAATACTTATGGTGTATCTAAAGAAATACAGAAAAGTCAATAAAATTACTATTATATAAATTCAGAAAATGAAAAATTTTATGTCGCTCAACTGGTAACAAAAATTACATTACATGGAACATCATAAATTTGATAAACAGTGTCTGTTGTTATGAACTTTAAACATAAACATTTTCAATCAAAATAAACCTTCTATAATCTTTATGATACTTCTGTAATTGCAGTGCATTTAGACTGTTGAAAAAAATACAGAATGCTGAGTCTGCTATATTATCTATACTCCAGTACATGCGTATTTAGACCACAGATAATTCTGAAAGAAATGCATAAATGTATCCAGGCACTCTTTTGTACTGTTGGCAACCAGATATATAGTAAGAGTAATATATTAAAATAAAAAAGTTACAATAAATCACTCATTAAATAGATTACATAGTATATATTTGCAACATGATACTAATGCACTTGCAAGTGATAAAAGCCTTAGAATACACTGAGCTAGAAAGTGACCAATTTTAAATTGAAGAAAAGAACTTCTTAGAAAGTTTTTTCATATTATTCCTGAGAATAAGAATCTGTACCTGATTTTGTCCAGGTTGCAGTTTCTTTTCAAAAACTAGCAAATATTAACTTTTTTTGATGGAAAGTTGGGTTGGGACATGGCACTCATACCTTTCTTTCCTTCCTCACTTTTTTGTTTTGGTGGTCTTTTATACATAAAAGTCCCCTTTTTTAAATAATTAGTTGACTAGAATATCCATACATGTATATAATGAATCACACAGGATGGGTTTGTGTCTTTCAAAGTTCCCTATTAAAAAATACTTGTAGCTTAATAGGTTGATAACATTTCAAATGTGATAGTAGTGAAAAAATATCAACTAAGTTTACATATATCATGTTACAACATTTTGATGTTAAATAACATTGCTCATTATCTGGTAACTTTGTCACTTGATGTAATTTCAAGGCATGGTATCAACAGGTCTAGTAATTCCAGTAGTACATGCATTTGGAGAGAGATGCTTCACTTTGTCATCCTATATCTCTGCAATACTTTTGGATATTATAAGGTTTCCTTGGAAATTTCCAACAACCAAAGACACTGTACACATTATTTAATGCTCCAGATAACCAAAGACATCTTTATATAGTTATGGTTGGATTTTTTTTTTTTAACTTGCACAATTAACAGCCATTATTAGTCTTTTCCCAGTTTTAAACACATCTTTGCCAACGGAGTATCTTAAGGGAGTTAGTAGAAAACCCTGTGTGAGCCTATCATTGTAGATAGAATACACATAGTTCAATTCTTGAACATCTGCTTAGAGGAACACACACATTTCACTTCCTGAATGATTGTCTTCCTACAGGAGATTATGTCAAAAGGAGATGTGCTTATTCTCCTTGAAGCAAATGTCTGTTGGGGAATAAGAGCTGCAGTAGTTAAGTCAGTGCTTACCTGGGAGCTCTTCCCCTCTTTCTTTTTTTTTTTTCGCTGAATTTTCTGATTTTCTGTTGGAAAAGTAATTTTTGGTGGTGTTATTTTTTCCTTTCCTTTTTTTTTTTCCTCACAGACTCAACATATTTCTGAAATCTCAGGATTTATAAAATGGAACTTCCACCTTACATACAGCTCCAGACCTAAGCTTGCAAAATAAATGTGTGGGCAGTGGCCTATACACTCTGTACAGTAGAAGGGATAAAATTAATTGTGCATAAACAGTACTTTTGGCCTTTGACTGTATGGACAAGTAGTGAAAGCACTTATTTATAAGTTATTTGCCTTTTATACCTTATATTAACTAGATGTTTAAAGGAATACACTAATATGAATATTAACAGCACCCACCCAGAGTATAATAAAAAAATTCCTTTCAGAAGGAAAATAAAAACCAAACAGTTGGCAACATGCCTGGTTTTTTCACTGTTTCTTCTTTATATAGCATACATTAAACAGAGAGTGTGTATAAAATGTTTATGCTTGGATTCAAACCACTCTAGCACTTAATATTAATTGCTTTGACAAAACCTGTGTCAGAAAAGAACAAAACCAAACAAAAAACCCTTACTGAACATCTTTTGTTCAAGTCTCAGCTTCACTAAATCTTCCAGACAGAACTTCCTTTGTGAAAAATTTTAATTCCCACTTTCCTCTTTAAAACAGTAGGTGTCCCTTACATGAGCTATAATTTTTTGCATAATTGGGCAGCCTAGGCCTCTTTTCAAATTTTCTGTGATGGGTATAATTTTTCATCAGCGCATCTGTCATAAGTTTAGAAAATCTAGAAACAATTATCCAAAAGAAGTAAATTATGATTTATGCAATGCCTATAAGATGTGATGGAGAAAACTTTGTCTTTTTCTCTCTATTCAGAAAACACTTGTTATGTCAGTAGGCACCTTAAACACCTCCTAATAATATATAACATAGGCAACTTTCTGCAGTTTCCTCATGGACTACTAGTTTATTGNGAAGTTAACTAAGTGTGACTGAGATGCAAATGAAAACAAGGATTTTGGACACTGACAAAATTAGTCAGTCAAGGTCTTACATATATATAATTTTGAGATTATAATCTTTTTCCTAGTATTAAGTCCCTGGTTTAATATGAGAAAGACAAGGTTAGTGGTTGTTTCTATACTGTGGAGAAAATGCTTTCTGCCCAATTGAAGATTCATGTATATTTATCAATATACAAAAATTTGCAATAAATGTTGCATTCCGGATTAATCCCTCCAGTTCATGTACTGAGCATGACATTCTGTGGTGTGAAATATGCCTTTGGTCTGTTCNTCTGATTTTCTGTTGGAAAAGTAATTTTTGGTGGTGTTATTTTTTCCTTTCCTTTTTTTTTTTCCTCACAGACTCAACATATTTCTGAAATCTCAGGATTTATAAAATGGAACTTCCACCTTACATACAGCTCCAGACCTAAGCTTGCAAAAGAAATGTGTGGGCAGTGGCCTATACACTCTGTACAGTAGAAGGGATAAAATTAATTGTGCATAAACAGTACTTTTGGCCTTTGACTGTATGGACAAGTAGTGAAAGCACTTATTTATAAGTTATTTGCCTTTTATACCTTATATTAACTAGATGTTTAAAGGAATACACTAATATGAATATTAACAGCACCCACCCAGAGTATAATAAAAAAATTCCTTTCAGGAGGAAAATAAAAACCAAACAGTTGGCAACATGCCTGGTTTTTTCACTGTTTCTTCTTTATATAGCATACATTAAACAGAGAGTGTGTATAAAATGTTTATGCTTGGATTCAAACCACTCTAGCACTTAATATTAATTGCTTTGACAAAACCTGTGTCAGAAAAGAACAAAACCAAACAAAAAACCCTTACTGAACATCTTTTGTTCAAGTCTCAGCTTCACTAAATCTTCCAGACAGAACTTCCTTTGTGAAAAATTTTAATTCCCACTTTCCTCTTTAAAACAGTAGGTGTCCCTTACATGAGCTATAATTTTTTGCATAATTGGGCAGCCTAGGCCTCTTTTCAAATTTTCTGTGATGGGTATAATTTTTCATCAGCGCATCTGTCATAAGTTTAGAAAATCTAGAAACAATTATCCAAAAGAAGTAAATTATGATTTATGCAATGCCTATAAGATGTGATGGAGAAAACTTTGTCTTTTTCTCTCTATTCAGAAAACACTTGTTATGTCAGTAGGCACCTTAAACACCTCCTAATAATATATAACATAGGCAACTTTCTGCAGTTTCCTCATGGACTACTAGTTTATTGAGGCAAATTTGTAGTTTCATTTGGAAAACATATGGACTTTTTGGAAAAAAAAACACTCTGTATTGCTCCAAAGAAAAATTTATTCTCTGAATAAACTGTTTTTTCCCCCACTGCTTTGGCAAGACAAAAGTGAGAAAGAGATTTTGGTAGCTGCTTTGTTGTTCATATGTTTAAGTAAAACTCGAGTATGACAAACATGAGCACTCCTCTTGCTTTGAGTTGACATAGAAACTGGGTGTGTTTTCATGGTGACATCTTGGTGCGGATTTCACAAAATAAGTAGGTACTATGAGGCATTATTCTTGTATTACCTGTACTACCTCAAAGAAACCTCAATTACTACTTCATGTTTTGAATCTCTGGAAAACAACTAAGCAAGAAGTTAACTAAGTGTGACTGAGATGCAAATGAAAACAAGGATTTTGGACACTGACAAAATTAGTCAGTCAAGGTCTTACATATATATAATTTTGAGATTATAATCTTTTTCCTAGTATTAAGTCCCTGGTTTAATATGAGAAAGACAAGGTTAGTGGTTGTTTCTATACTGTGGAGAAAATGCTTTCTGCCCAATTGAAGGTTCATGTATATTTATCAATATACAAAAATTTGCAATAAATGTTGCATTCCGGATTAATCCCTCCAGTTCATGTACTGAGCATGACATTCTGTGGTGTGAAATATGCCTTTGGTCTGTTCGGGTCACTTGCCCCGGCTGTGCTCCCTCCCAGGTTCTTTTGTGTTCCTTCTCACTGGCAGAGCATGATACACAGGGAGGGGGAAAAAATTCCTTGACTTAGGGTAAACAAGACTTAGGAAAAAACCAAAACATCACTAAGTTATCAACACTATTCTCATTCTGAATCCAAAACATAGCACTGTAACAGCCACTGAGAAGGAAGTAACTCCATCCCAGATGAAACCAGGACTTTCTGATTAAGGTCAATCGATAACTTGGCAGATGGGACAATAATCAAAGACAGGGGGAAGATTCAGATGAGATCAATGTTATAAACCCTTACCAAAGAAAGAGTCCAAATCATCTGGCTGTTAGATGAGTTAATGCTGTCAGAGTTCAATTTTTGCCTTAAGATTTGTTATATTTTATTTAGTAAAATACATTTTAATCTAGCACGGCATAGAAAGGGAAAAAACTATTGAGAGACTTGATTTTTTTTCCCTAAAGGGAAGCCTGGGTAGAACTGAAGTATCTCGAGACAAGAAAAATTATCAGAAAGAGAATATTTCAGCAGCCACCTCCTTTGAGTCTCATATATTTGTGTATTGCTGGCATTCTGAATCAGTACCTTCAGCATCTACATTTCTATGTTGAAACATAATATAGACTGACGAACAACATGACATCAGAGGGAATCAGGTTTTGTTATGATATATTTGACAGTGCATATATTTTAAGAGAAGTAAGTAAGTTTCTACAAATATACTGTGTATTTATGACCTCTCAAGAGGTCTCTCTGGCTGTGAATACTTCAGTTAATTCTCCTGGCCTTGTTTTGCCTGCCAGTTAAGAAGAGAGATATAAAACCTCAGTAAGAGGTATAATGCTTTAAACAAAGTGTATCAATATTTTAAATCAAGCCTGTGTCCTTGGAAATAGGGAATTGTAGCCATGCAGAACATAGCTGAAGGAATAAGAAACTTCCTTGATATTTTTCTGGAAAACATTTTTTGCTAACTTTGCAGACAAAACACTTTGCCCTGGTTGGAATTGACAGTAATTTTTATGGCAAATAAATTAAGTCTCCTCATGATTATATTTTACTGTTTGGAGAGCTCCCTGCAGACTGGTTGCAAGTTGTTCATCATTTAGCAGAGCTGATTTGTCATCAGTCTGAATTCTGTAACAGCCAGCCTGTCATTTAAACCACTCTTGACCAGAGTGATTTAAACTATCTCCAACCTGAATGAATTCAGAGGTCTAGCACATTTATTCTGTTTTCTGAGGCAAATCAAATTAATAATTAACTAACTAAATAAAAATTTCTAAACTAGCTTAGTTCATCAAGACAATCTCTAGAGTATTAAAAAGTATGAAAAATAGAATGTTCTCCATCAAACTGCTTTTAGTACTACAAGTGTGTCTGAGTACTCTGGTTTTTGTTTTGCTTGTTTTTCTAGGCCATTGTATCAAAAAAATCTTTCCAAATTATATGTGCTAATTGATATATGTATTTGTATATGGCATCACAAAGGAGATAATTTTTAGCTCAGAATAACTTTCCACTAGTTCTAACACAAAAGTGAAAAAAGTGTGCTTTGAATAGATGTTTAGCAGATGTAAAACTGTCATATATAATCTATAAAACATTATATCAGCGACAGGGCCCTTGTTGATAAAATGAACAGTGTCTGCCTGAGCTTTAGTCAACTGTCCCAGTTCTGCCAATTACGAAGCGACAAAGTTAATTCCCTTAAAGTCAGTGCTCTGACATTACCGTAATACCATTAAAACCCGTTCAACTCCATATTCCCTGGAAGGTGACAGAATTATGATTGGATTTCTAAGTCAAGGACTGGATTTTGGAGTGACTCTAAAACGCCCTATGGAAATTTTAAAACTGGGTGAGTCAATGTGACATGTCACATTATTAGAAAATCCACCCTTTCTAGATTCCTTTAAAGATAAGTGAGAGAACAGCATATGTTCTATCAAGCTGAAGTGTTTTTCTGATGTCAGGATGGAGACTAAGATCCTTGAAGATATATATCTCAAAGAAATCATTTAGAAAACAAATTGAAACAATTAAATCTTCAATTCCATGAAGATTCACATAAACCTACTGCTTCATGTGTCTGCAGATTAGTGAATAAAATACCTACCACCAATCTTAGTTGTCATAGATGTCTTAGTTACCAGCATGCTGATATATGATTCTCTGAATTTCAAAGAAAACAGAAATATTAAGGATTTTGTGGACTAGACTGAATGTCACTTCTACACAGAATTTATCCTAGGTCCTATAGATCCCTTGGTCAAACTTTGGACTAAACTATAATGGATGTAAAGTGGAAGAAGTGATCACTAGGGTCAGGGTGAATAAAGGGCAGTGAGAAATCTAATGGAGGAAGGAAAAGTGTGCCATCTTGGGAATGAGGACAGACTTGTGGTGAAGAAAACAAGGATGGAGGAGGGGATCAGTTTGGTTGTAATGAGATACTGGCAAGACACAAAATTCGCTAGTGATTTTTTTTTTTTTTTTTTTGCATGCAGATCAGCAAAATGAATGTAAAGAAGCAAGAAGGCTGGGGATAAAAAAATTGAAACATGAAAAATGACCCAGTGGAATATAAACAAAATTTGGGCTTTACCACAAACTAAAGCAGCATTTTTCTACAGATGTGAAAGAATGTGGGAAACCACTGTGTTTTACTTGCAAAAATATTCATTTTGGTAAGGACAAAGAAATTTGTGACTGAAGACTTCATTGTAGCATACATGGTAATGGTTTGAACAGGTGAGACAAAAAGTGCTCTTATAACTAATTCTGTAGGCATTTTGTCATGTATGTAGATATTTAGATAAGTACAAATGCAGGTAATCAACTGACATTGATAAAGAGAACAAGCAATACTTTGCAGAAGCAGTACAAGTTGTTCAATATATATGTGCTTACACAAACATTCCACAAAATGTCAAAAATCTATTTTATTCCAAGAAGTTAGGAAGTAAAATTAGCATTCAAATGTGATCAACCATAGAACAGAACCTAGAAACACTGAGAAACTACAGGCTAGATGTGCCAAGAAGCCAGATGCTGCCTTTGGAATAGTGTTTTTTAGGCCTTGGCATCAAAAATCTGTGATGCCATCCAAATGATTCCTACACCCTGTAAAAGCTGTTTTCTTCAAACAACGTATTAGCCATATTAACTATTCAGCTATAGAATAAAAATAGATTATGGTTAAGATCTAAGCAATCTATTTGAACTAATTTTATGTGAAAGAAAATGTACACACTTGTAACACCTGAGAATGTTTTCTTGAAATGACACTTCAGTCAAGAAGATGGATGTAAGAAAGTTAGAAGACAAGCATTTTTCTCTGTGATCCGTGAGTCCTGTTTTCTCTAATACATTGCCATTAATCTCACCTTGCAATATTAATAAATAGGATCTAAGACAGCAATCACAAATAACTGTTATGAAGCCAAGCTAACTACATATAAACATTCTTTTATATTATTTCCATATTGAAAGACCTTCTTTTTACTACAGGAATTTGAGTTCTAGTGATAGCCACTGAGGTAATGGGAGTTTTGCTCTTGGTTCAAGAGTCTTGAGATTATTTCATAAAGCCTTCACTGTCAGATTTTGCTGGACTAGATTTTTGGTACACCTTTATGATCTTTCCTGAATATTTTCCACACAGCTCAAGTCATAGCAAAGCCTCATTGGAAATCCTAGAATAAACAAGGAGGCAGTGTCAAAGCAGCAAAACTGGTCCAGCAGCAGCTGTGTGAATGGGAAGAGCTTGTTATTCTCCTTTCCTTCCCCAGCAGCTCAGCTCCAGTCCCCAAGATCGCTCATCACCTTTCTGATTTCTTAGCTATGTGATAGCTCCCTAAACAATTACAGTTCAGGTGTCAAATACTTGCTGTTTAAACTGCTTAAATTAACTTTGGCTTGTTTTTCCTGAAGAAGGTCACAAAGAGCTTAAACAAGGAGCTTAATAGGCAGCTCTGACAGCTGGGTCAAAATAAAGGCTGGGGGCAGCAACTGCTTTTCCTGAAAGAAGTGTAGCTGGAAGATCTATTGGTTGAGACTTTATGCTCGACTATTCTAGATGGATAACAAGAGTTGGATACTAAAA
>VZRM01007744.1:648767-661291 GCA_013397955.1 Grantiella picta | reverse complement strand
AAAAAAAAAAGACAGTTTCCAAAGAACTGGTAAAATTCAGTACAAAAGTGTTTCAACAGAACTGATTAATCCAATGACTTCTCTTTTGTTAGGAGTGCAGAATCACAGAATCAATTAGGTTGGAAAAGACCCCTGAGATCATCATCTCCAACCTATTATTTACAGTCAAATCAGTTTTTTCTTTATTTTCAGGAAATACACCAAAAGGCTGTATCTATACCAATTTTTTTAAATCAAGTATGGGTGTATTAAAAAAGGTTTGCATTGATACTACTTTAGCAAAAGTATTTTTACTACCTGTAAGGATACACTACAACTGCATTTGTCATTAAAATCAGCATTTACTGACATTAAGTAGCACTTTCCCACTATCAAAGAAGGGGTTGACCTAGACGTGAAAATTAATCCAATCATCTGCTGAGTCCACAGTCCATTTGCACAATTCCCCACAGAGAAGCTTACTTCTGGAAATAATGAACAACGGGAGAGTAACTTTTAGTTAAAACAGTTGATTTTCCCATGGAATGTCAGTGGAAAAGAGACAGCTATATCATGTTACCAGAGTTCTTCATTTTCAGCTTGAATTCTCCCACTTCTCTGATATGTTCTGACAAGAAGTGGTCTGGCTCCATCTGCTCTATGCGATTTCCATGGATAGTTGAAAATAACAGTAAGATCTCCCTTTAGAGTTATTTTCTAGGACTAATCACAAACAGATTATACTTGTACAGCATATACTCCAGTGTCCTGACTGTTTCAGTGGCTACTGTGGTGCACACTCTGAGTATCAATATGCCTTGTATTTGTGAGTCCAAACATGGATCCAAAACTTCAGGTGTGAATTTAAAAATGCTGAGGTAAGGTAAAGCTCTCTGGGAACTCCTTGGATCTGCTGACTACTCTTCACAATAGAATCTAGTATATGGTCGGTGCTCTTCAGTGAAGGTCACGTAAGGTCAATAAATATATCTCCAAAAGTTTTATTTTCTTACTTGAGAACTCAGTGACATGATTTGCAGAAAGGATAAGACTAGAGCTCAAACCCAAATAGTTCAAAGGTATTATTTTACACAGAAAGATGAAATAAATGTAAAACTTTTTTTCGTTATCTATGTGTTTGTTCATCAACTGTAAAATAGTACCACTCCAACTCTCAGGGATGCCACAAAAATAAATTAATTAATGATTATGATGCACTCATATTCCCCAGAGGAAAACTCAAAAGAAAATAAATAATTCTGTTTTTGAAGCAACATTTGATTAGCATCCAGAAGTGAAAAAGTTTGAATAGATAAGAAATATATTGTGAAAACTGCCTAGTGACTGAACACCATACAACTTGGGTACTGAATAAGGGAAAAGTATTTGGTTTTATTATATAGGCTGTGTGATAATGCATTTCCTATAATCATAGAATCATAGAATCACAAAATGGTTTAGGGTGGAAGGGACCTTAAAGATCATCTAGTTCCAACCTAACTGCTGTGGGCGGGGACAATTTTCACTAGACTTTATTGCTCAAAGATGCATACAGCCTGGCCTTAAACTCCTCCAGGATGAGGCATTGATAGTTTCTCTGGGCAAATTGTTGCAATGCCTCACCACCCTCCCAGTAAGCAATTATTTCCTGATATCTAATCTAAACCTACTGTCTTTTATTTTGAATCCATTACTCATTGTCCTCTCACTATGTGGTCTTATAAAAAGCCCCTCTCTCTCTTTCTTTAGGCTCCCATCAGGCACTGGAAGGCAAAAATTAGGTCATCCCTAAGCCTTTCTTTCCCAGGCTGAACCATTCCAATTCTCTCATCCTTTCCTGACAGGAGAAATGCTCCATCCTTCTGATCATCTTGGCAGCCTCCTCTGGACTTACTCCAACAGGTCAATGTTCTTCCAGTGACAGAACTGAATACAGAACTCCAGGTGAGGTCTCACAGGAGCAGAGCAGAGGGGCAGAATCCCTTCCCTCACCCTGCTGACCACACTGCTTTTCATGTGGGATATCCTGCCGGAAAACAATTTCTAGCTTTCAGGACTGTGAGTGTACGTTGCTGAGTCATGTCCAGCCTCTCATCCAGCAGCACCCTGAAGTCCTTCTCAGCAGGGCTACTGTTTATCCCCCAGCCGGTGTTGACACTGGGGGCTTCCTTGACCCAGGTACAGCACCTTGCACTTGGTCTTATTAAACCTCAGGACACTCCCATGCATCCCTTTCTCAAGTTTGCCCAAGTCCCTCTCGGTGTCATCCTGTCCTTCAGGTGTGTAAACAGGACCACTCAGCTTGGTGTCGTCAGCAGGTTTGCTGAGGATGCACTTGATCCCTTCATGTGTGTCATTAATGAAGATATTAGATAACACTGATTCCAATACTGACCCGTGAGGGACACCACTTGTCACTGATGTCCATTGGGACACTGATGCCCACTACCCTCTGAGGAAAGGACTCTGGTTCCTGAAGGACTCAAGCTATTAACTGTGAAATAAAAAAAATTCTAATTGCTTAACATTCAATTGCAATTCTTCAGATAAATGTTATATCCAAGTAGGTATTCTCAAAAGCAGAAAGAAAATCCATTATTTAAGTGCTAATTTCAGCATATAAAGTTGTTAACATGGCACTGAAGTAATTTTTCTAGCCCAGTAAACTTTATAAACACACACCTTTATGTTATCATGCTCCACAGTGAAAATTAACTTTTGTGCTTCTACCAACCCTGAGTTAGAATTTTTTTCAAAGCATCATTTCTGTTGCAGATAGCTGTATTGCTATGCTCAAACACTAGTTCATGAATATAGTTAAAAATTTCATTAACTTAGACATTAAGCATTACCATAAATAAATACTCTGCTGTGTAATCAGTGAATCAGAGATAATAAAATATGAAGATAACTGTTTCAAATGTCTTACACTCTGAGACTTCTAACAGTCTGTAAATTGCATTACTGAGAGTACAATAGGGAAAGTTCTCATAGAGTTGTGCTGGTTTTGGCTGGGGTAGAGTTAATTTTCTTCACAGTGGCTGTTACAGGTCTGTGCTCTGGATTTGTGCTGAGCACAGGGTTCATAATGTAGAGATGTTTTTGTTATTGCTGAGCAGTGCTTGCATAGAGACAAGTCTTTTTCTGCTTTAACTACTGCCATATTGGTGAGGGAGTTTGGGTTATATGGGAATTTGGGAGCATGAACAGACAGGAAAGCTGCCCCAGCTGACTAAAGGGATATTCTGTATCCTCAGACATCATGTTCAGTACATAAAGCCAGGGGGAAGAAGGAGGAAGCAGGGGATGTTTGGAGCGATGGTGTTTGTCTTCCCAAATCACTGTTAGATGTTATGGAGCCCTGCTGCCCTGGAGATTGTGGAACACCTGCCTACCCTTGGGAAGTGGTGAATGAATTCTTTGTTTTTACTTTGCTTTAGTGTATGGGTTTTGCTTTACCTATTAAACTAACTTATCTCAACCCATGAGTTTTCTCACTTTTACTCTTCTGATCCTCTTTTCCTTCGCGCTGGTGGGGGCATGAACAAGCAGCTGCGTGGGGCTGGTTGCTTGCTGAGGTTAAAGCACAAAAATAGTTCAAAACAAAAATATCTTATGCAACAAAAGAGTTTCAATTCTAGATGCCTTTTAATGAGTTTAAAATTTATGCCTTGTGCAAAATATGGAACCAGCACATTTCAGTCTTTTTGTTTGAATTTATTTGTTTGTTTGTTTGTCTTGGTTTTTTTTTAATAAGAACAATGAAGGCCAGGAAATGGACTGATCCTAGTCTGCCCTTCCAGTCAACTTTACACAAAGCCCCGGTTAGCTGCAGGATCACTGTAGCTTGATATCAGACTACCCAACCAAACTGCATAAAAGCTTGGGTTGCTTATTATTGTCCACATGAACATGCTGTGGAGGTACGCAAAATGCTAATAACATGCATGGATGTGCAGACCGTGCCAAAACATTTGGCCAAAGCATTTTCATTTGCTCTGCAGTTTCACTTAAAATATAATAACTGTTGGTAACTTGCAAGCCTGACATGACAAGGAAGGCTGGATATGGGCTTAAACAAGAGCTGTTGTTCACATTTAATGTACAATAAAGTAATATCCATGACTATTCTTCCCAGAATTTTTTCTTAAAGATTCATAAGCTAATGATTAGTAAAAGATTGGATTTTAGCTTGTGATTCCTGTATGTCTAAACAATATTTGTGCTCAATTTCTCTTGATGGGAATGTGGGAAATTGGTCTCAAAATATAGCTCCATTATAACAGGTGCATCACAAGTCAGTGTAAAGTACAGTAACGTCAATAGGTAACACAACAATAAGCAAGGAGCCATGAAATCATGATTGTTTTTCATTTCTTTTAAACTCCAAATCTTCTACGGATACAATGCTGCTTGACCTTAGTCATATTAAATCTAGCCCTAATTGCTTATTATTTGTCATCTGGAAATAGTGCCTGGTTGGCAGTGTCCCTTGGGAGGCAATCCTTGAAAGGCAAAGGAGTCCAGGAAGGATGGATATTTTTCAAGAAGGAAATGTTAAAGACTTACAAGTTGGCCATCCTCATGTGTTGAAAGATAAGCTGGTGAAGAAGAAGACTGGCCTGGCTGAAGGGAGATTTTTGGTTGAAACACAGAAAAAAAAAAGATTTTATGTCTTTTAAAAAAGGGGCAGGCAACTCAAGAGGACTACAAAGATGTTGTGGGGATATGCAGGGAGAACATTATAAGAGCCAAAATCTAACTAGAACTTAATCAGACGCTGCTGTAAAATATAATAAAAATGTTTATATAGATGCATAAACAACAAAAGGGGAGATAAGAAGAATCTCCATCCTTTGTTGGATGCAACAAAGGATGGGGAAAAGGCTGAGTTACTTCAGGCTTTCTTTGGCTCAGTCTTTCATAATAATACCAGTTCTCCTTTTTTACTATTAAAATATACATATTTTTATTTATATTGTTATTTTGGTTGGTTTTTTATTTAATTTGATATTTGTATTTACAAGTATTCATCATCAGTATGTCAGTGTTATTTTATATTGGTATTCAAAAGCTCATGCAGTTGCCCTAGGACCTTGCTGTAGTGCAGCACTGTGCTCACCTGAGAAAAACTACTACATCCGCTGTTGTAAAAGTCAATTGTTTTCTAAATGGCAGTAGTATAAATAGAATGTTAAACAACAGAATCATGCAAATTAACAAGGCTGGGGAAAGCTTAGAAATATATCTAATCTAAACTTGCATATCTAAAATTTTAAGACTGTAAAACTAATTTATGGATGCAGGATAGTTACTCAAAGTATATTTTCTAGCATGCCAGGATATATTCCTCCCGTTTGTCCTTCTGTACAAGACTTCAACTGCTATATGAAAAAGAAGCATTAAGGTATCTTTTGACATGCAACAATGTTAAGGAAAATCTTTCCTGAATGGACAGTACATATATTCTTGCCAGTTCATACAGCTGTCGGTGCACGAAATTACTGACAATGCTATTTAATAACTATATGCTATAGGTCAAATAAGGGATAGTGTTATAGATAGTTTATCCCACTTCTTTGATTTATTAATAATGTTGGTGAGCAGACAATTATGAAGGAATATTCAGAAAAGAGAATGCTCAGTGTCCATTTTCTTTTTAATTATGGCACCAGTGTGTCACCTGTGCATACAAAGTTAGTAGTCATTGCCAGCACAGACCTGGTGTGACACAAAAGAAGAAGGAGTTCATTGTGTTTTCTCTGACAGCACAAAATCTAAGCACCTAAGAGACTCATTACAGATCCAAACTTTTCTTGATTTAGATCACGTTTGGATTTCTTAGGTCTTGGGAGAGAATCGTAACAAATGAATACACAATATTTTAAAATTCTTTTCTTTTAGTCTCATGTGGTAACACTATTTCAATTTACATGCAATATTTAAATAAATGAAAGTCTGTTTCAAGAATTATCAGACAGATTTTGAAGTTTAGTAAGTAGGTGATTTGGGATATCCTTGGCCAATAGTGCTTCAAACCATATTGAATATATTTCCTTGCTCCTGTTCTTCCTGAAAGCAAAAATTTTACTTGTCTTCAGCAATTACATCTGAAATATGACTGTCATTCTGAACAATGCATTATTTCTCTCTAATCCTGGTTGAAAACCTAACTCTATGGAAGGGTTCCAACACAGACACTTCACATTTGAGCACTGATTATAACTGATAACTAAATAACAGCTACCTAGCTGCCTGTCATTGATATCCATGAACCTTAGTCTTAGATTCATCAGTCTTGCCTTGCATTTAGTACATAATGTTAGCCTGTATCTCAGGTATCTAACCTAGGTGAGAGGATATCTAAGAGTTGAATGCCCCAGTCCTGAGCCAATCTTATCTTTGTCTGGCATTAGATACATTAGATATTAAATATTAGAATTTGATACTCATATCTGCTTTTTTGTTTTGTGTTTTTTCTCCATCACGTGTATCTTCTCCTTTTTTTCTCATTTTTCCCCCTCAGTTTAAAGAATCCCATTGAAGTTATTGAGTACTCTTTTTTGTAATTATTATTATTGTAACTCTGTGGAAGAAACTGTACTCTGAGGCAAGCCAAAACCCTGCTTGCCCAATCTTGGAGAAAATTCGAGCTGCGCAAATACTGCCGTTTCATTCTGTTTCCAACAGCTTGAGGCTTTCAGTCACACACCCTTTTCTCAGCCATTCCATTGACCTGCTCCATATGCCCTAATATTCCCTGTTGGCAATGTTTGCTATATTTGCAGGAATTTTATATCACCTAAATGCATAAAGAAGCTCAAGGGAATTGAACAATCGTGTCCTGAGGGGTTACTGTAATTCTGTGTATAAAGACAGCAGGATTTCTCCTAGGCAAAAAGCATCACCCTGTCTTTATTATTCATCTTCTAGAATGAATGTCAAAAGTAAGTCTGAAGAAACTGAATGTTAGTATTTTGACTAAAATTCAGCTGAATACTCGTTATGAGCCCATAGTAAATACAGAGAGTCTGAGTAACAACAGGCAGAGAGGGAAAGCATGTTCATAGGACACTTAAGCTTAAATATATGCAAATATCTTTTGGGACTTAGGATCTATTTAAGGAGATTGTGCATTAATAATGAAAGCATAAGCATGTATTTTTACCAGTAAAGATTTACCTGCCCTGATTTCTGACGAGCCAACCACCCGCTTAGGAAATAGTTCTCCATGAGAAAAACTTAGGTATATGTTCTGTAGGAAAATGAGCCCTCTGTTCTGAAATTCATAACACACTAAAATGAATGATGAATCCACAGTCTCTGCTTTCTGAAAATTTTCTGTTTCAGACATCTTTAGTGGCTTGAGGAGATGTTCTATCTAAAAAGAATGTGACTTTACGGCAGACTCCAAAATATTCCTTTGACAGCATCAATTGGTCTTGCATACACTGAACTTGTGAGCATTAGTTCAAGTGCCTTCTTCTCAAATAAGAAATAAACTGCTCCAGCTGCAGGTCACTCAAATCTAAAAAAAGATCCCAGAGACAAGGCAAGCCAGCAAGTTTATCAGCAGTTTAATTCCCCAAGAGGGCACCAGGGGCCATTACATGGCCGTTAGCAGAGCCAGCGCTGGAGTCACAGACAGAACAGAGGCAGCCAAGCAGCCTGCTAAGAAATCAGCCAAGGGGCTGGACTTTGCAACAGGCACAGATGTTGCTGCTAAAAAATTTATTCTAGACATTGGCATCTGAGTCCTTATCTGTAATTTTTGTGTCCTGTATGCAGCCCCAGCTGTTAAATTTGTTGATGAAAGAAGAAGGGAAAACCCTGAGCTGCATTTAGATGACCAGAATTTGATTCCATCTAAAGTACTTGTCTTGAAGGGTTGATGTTTTATTTGATAGACATCTTCTAACCTTTTCCTGCGAAGTTTTCAAAAATTTCCTGCAAGCTAGTTTTTAAGGTGAAGCATTTCTTACTGGGTCCATAAATAGTGAATGGTGAACCATTCTCTCACACAGGGGAAGGGTTAGTCCTACAGAGAAGGGAACCCACCACAGAACGAGCATCATGGATTAGTGGCCTCTAAATTTGATTGTCTGACCAAATTATGTGAGAATACTTTCACCTGCAAGGATGACAGTAGCTGAAAAACTTTCACTGTTTACTCCTTGCCCTTCAGATATTCTGCATTTGGATAAATGATCTAGTATCCTCAACAAGCTTGCCAGTTTTTTGACTTTTCTCTGCTTTTCTTGCAATTTCCAAAGACTCACTATTTTAGCTACAATCTCAAGATCTGTTTATGATTTGAAAACTCTATATGTATTCTTTTCTTCCCTTAGTCTTTTTTCCCTACAAAACTTCAATCAGTGAATGTTATTGTTCTCCTACCTACCATATGCAATAACTAACATTTTATTTGAAAAATACATTATACTGCTAATTTTTACCAGATCATGAAAAAAGTAGCAATAACATATATCTGTCCTTTAAATGACTATTTAATATTATCATATAAGAATACAGGCAAATAGTAAAAGATATAATTGTGTGTTAATATGTATTATCATGGGACAACTAAGGATATATAAATTGTTTCTAGTCAAAACATACTCATTTGTATCCACCTACATAGAAACAAATGTTCTGCTTAGAAATATACTTTCTCATGAGCAGATTATGGGTTTTTTCCTTTCTTCCAGCAGCTTCTGTTTTGCAAAAATGGATGAGAATTTACAGTTTAAATTCTTTTTTTACCTTAACCATTTTTTTATGTTAAAACTCATCCTTTTTTCATTTCCTAGCTATGCTGTCAATGCAGCCAGAACAAATTTCTTCACTTTCATTAACAAATAACTTAGTGCACTTTGCCCCTTTTAAGGGTATATCCAGCTGCTCTTTCTTATCTTTTAGAGAAAAACCCTGAGGGCTTGAGGCCAACTGCTCCATTCTGCTTACGTTAATGTTATTGTCATAAATTCCTGCACTGTTTTGTCATTTAGTCTGCTCTTAATCAAGCTGCTCCAGACTATATTGGAT
Source organism: Grantiella picta (assembly GCA_013397955.1). Lineage (NCBI taxonomy): Eukaryota > Metazoa > Chordata > Aves > Passeriformes > Meliphagidae > Grantiella > Grantiella picta. The sequence goes on along the minus strand of VZRM01007744.1, from coordinate 652,267 downwards.
ACCCAGAAAATTTATTACAGAGTGTAACACAAGAAACCTCTAGGTAGTTATAATGATTTGAAAGAGTAAATTCAAGAACAGACAGCAATTTCTCTTTGGTGTATGAGAGTGGACCTCTGATAAATTAAGATTAAATGACTGCACTCCTTTTCCTTTTAAAACTAGCAAGAGGATAGTTATTATTACTCATCAAAACCCATAGGAACTTTTCCAGGTGAATGGTTTTGTCATCAGCCTGGTATTTTTATCAGAATCTGCACTGCAGTACTGGTCTTCATATATTCAGAGAGGAATTTACTGGAGTGACAGCTTCTTATAGGCCAGGATTTCTTTGTTTCCCTCTCAAAGAATCAGGACACCTGAAGAGGAACAGGAAAAGACTCGATTCAGACACAGCTCAGTTGTGAATGCACCTACACCCAGGGATGAAAACATGAACAGCACTTGTCAACACTGTAAACACTGTAAACATGAAGTACAATCGCAGAAACTTTGTCTGCCTTCAAATTTCTCCAGAGGAAAATCAATCAGTATGAAAACTGGAGTTCTGGATAAATAGGGTAGTGACCAAGAAAACAGTAATGGAAAAGAAATTGAATTGTCACTGCACCAGATTTGAATTTAGACATTTCAGTTCCTGAGCAATATGTCCCTGTGAAAAAGAAGAAATAAGACAATGTGGATTAGTTGTGATTCTTTAGAAAGCATAATTTTTTTCTTTAGAAAATTGTTCTGTTTTTTTTTTACTAATGTTTAATGCCAGAGAGCAAAACTGGGAGAATCAAAGTGACTCCTCAGCACTGTAAGCAATGCATTCATAGTGAGCATCTCTCCTATGAGAGTTTTACGGGAGAGGAAATAGGTTTGGTGAGGAGACTCTGAGATCAATTCTACAATACAGCCAGCTACAAGGCAATGTGAATAGGAAACATTTTTTAAAATTTCAACTGTCAGAAAAGGAAAATTAGTCTGGTCAAATAGAGAAATGTAGGCAAGACAGACAACTGTTTGCCACTGTGAACAGACAATCCTCATACAAAAAGGATTGTTATTAATCAATTTAAAGATTATTCAGATTTTAAAATTTCCAAGTTTTTAATTTCCTTACCTGAAGTAGCCTAAATATGCTGAAATGAAACCTCAGTCTTCAGAAAGCAGATCAGGGACAAACCTAATTAGCATTTGAATAAAGTATTTAATAAACCCCTCAGAATACTTTAGTAAGTGCTGCTGCTGAGTCAGCAAATTGTACTGTCCCATTTTAACACTTTATTCAATACACTTGAGCATGTTCTCAGTTTTAAGAATGTGTATATTCCTACTCCTACTTAGAAAATAGCTTAATGCTTGTCAACATTCCTTATTTAAGTCAATTACATGCTTGAGTGCTTCACATAGGTCAAACTTCATATGAACACATGTAAAGTATGAGCCAATGAATCTATATACTGCTACTAAGTCACTGGAAATAACAAATTTTCAATAAAAAAATAGGTGCATCTATAAAAAGCTGTGCTGTGTTTTGTGTAGATGTAGGCATATAGCTCCCCATAATCTTTAAGCTAATAGCTGCACACTTAACTTTGGCTTGAATTTTAGTGTGATAATTCCTTGAGAAATAAACATTTACATGTATAGCTGATTCCAGGTTTTTTGCTTACCATATTTATGCCATGCCTTGTATTCAAATGGTCTCTCACTTTCAATGTGAAAATATAGTATTTGAAGGAAATAATTCTGAAGTGAAATTTCCTCCATATTTCCATTTCACAGAAGGTTTTCACAAATTATTTATGTCAGATTCTTTCTTTTTTTGTTTTTTGAAACAGCTTCCTCTAAGAATATATGGTTTTTTTCTCTCGCCTCTATTCTTTTGTAAGTGCATTTTAATCTAGAAGCAATTTATCCACATTTTGGCACATTTGTTGAACTGTAACAGTGTCAACATTTTTAAAATCCTTCACATTTCCAGAACTGGTGAAGTCAAGTTGATGTGAGGGAGTGTCAATTTCCATAAATTTCAGTTATTCCATGTGGTTTTACTTACAGCTATTTGAAAGAAAAGGAGATTTAATACCTCTATTTAAGGCTCTTCAGACAAAAGTACATGAGAAATTACTTAATTAACATATATAATACAATTGAAAACATGCATAAATCTAAATTGTTTGCTGGATTCAGCTCAAACAGGTAAGTAAATGCAGTCTAGCAATATAACCAGATCTTTCTTTACCTTTTACCCTCTACGTCTTATTTGTCAGTCATTGAAATATAGTAAGTATTAATATACTTTTCTACCATGCAAAGCAGTTTATTAGATAGATGATTTAGAGGTGTTCATTTATTATGATGAGACAATATGCAGGTATAAAATGAAAGAAATATGTATGTATATAGGTAGATCAAATGTATGAGCTAAATCTGCATTACCATTTCCCAGTCACTAGAAATCTCTGAACATTCTCTGTATTGTTCAGTTGCAAGAACAGTCCCTGGCATAGTTTTACCTGGGCTAAGGGAGATGGATTCAGCCTGGCTGGACACCAGATATAAAACAAAGCCTCTCCCTCCTCAACTCAACAGGGGAGAAATATTGCAGTGAAAGACTCTTGGGTTGAGACAAGGACAGGGAGAGATCACTCACCAGTTACTGCTTTGCCATGAGCTTCATCCTGGGCTGCAGGAGCGTGGGATCCCTGCCAGAGGAGACAGGCCTCCACAAATGTCTCCAACTTCAGTCTTTCCCACAGCATGCAGTTCTTTATGAGCTTCCATGGGGTGCAGTCCTTCAGGAACAGGCTGCTTGCTCCAGCACGAGCCTCCATGGGATCACAAGTCCTGCCAGAAAATCTCCTCCACTATGGCCTCCTCCCTCCATGGAGTCCCAGATCCTGCCAGCAGCATTCTCCAATATGGGCTTCCTGTGGGATCACAGCCTCCTTTGGGCATCCACCTGCTGCAGTGTTGGATGCTCCATAGGGTGCAGGTGGATCTCTGCTACACTTGGACCTCCACAGGCTGCAGGGGGACAGCCTGGTTCACCATGGGCTTCCCCAAGGGGTGCAGCGGAATCTCAGCTCCAGCACCTGGATCAAATCCTCCCCCTCCTTCTCAACTGACCTGGGTGCCTGCAGGGCTGCTTCTCTCATGCATTCTCACTCCACTCTCAGGCTGCTGTTTGCTTTTTACACAGTTACTTTTCCTCCTTATTAACTCTGATACTCCAGAGGTGCTACCACCGTCCCTGATGGGCTCAGCCTTGGCCAGCGGTGGGTCTGTCTTAGTGCTGGTTGGCATTGGTTCTTTTAACATGGAGAAGTCTTCTGGCAGCTTCTCACAGAAGCCACCCCTGTAGCCTCCCTCCACATCAAAACCTTCCTGACGTTTCTCTCTTCGGGGGGGCTGCAGGCAGCAGCGGCCTCACAATACGAGGTCTCCCCAGCACGTATCTCCACCAAGACCAGGCCGGGTGGCCCCCGGGGTGCGCTTAGCGTGGCATG
>VZRM01007744.1:557847-648757 GCA_013397955.1 Grantiella picta | reverse complement strand
CTGGCTTTTAAGGGGAAAGGAAGGGGGCGGGGGCTGGCTCTCTGAGAGCCAGTCCCAGGAGAAGGAAGGGAAGATTGGCCAAAGGGGTACACACCAATAGGTTTTCAGGTACAGCAGAGCATATTTCAAAATGAACCAATGGCATACAGAGCAGGGAAAGAAAGGGAGCACATGGAGATCTGAAAATTGCATTGCTGCACCTTCCCATACAAACCCAAAACACCAAGTAACACTTTTCCAAATTACTGCCAAGTGTGTTTTGGGAGATACCATAGAAGGAGGATTCTTAATTAGAATGTGGCCATGCTGTTTGGAGAGTAAGAGAATTTAATAATATGAATGCAAGCTGTTATATGCCAGCTGGCCTTAACAGCAAACAACAGTCCTAGACACATTTAATTTACTAGCCTAAATGTAGCTTTTGTGCTCTTCCACAGTGCTCTCACAACAGTATATTTGTAGCAAAGGACAATAAGCACCAACTTTTTTATAGGGAAAAAATCCCTAATGTTTAATGACAACTGTATAATTTTGTAGAGCAAATGAATATCAATGCACGTTTCTGTCGCTGTTGAGCCTCTAGCAGAGAGAAAAGACCCTCCAGAAGTTGTGTCGAACAAAGAGATTTATTTTTTTATTTTTCCAACTTATATAGACTTTTCAAAGGTCACTCAGCTTGGTCAGTCCGAAACCTCCTCCTAAACCTATTGGCCAGGCCCGAACTGCGCACATCTCGAGAAACCATTTTAATACCATCCAAACTTTGTCTTTGTTTATAAAAACACAAGAAAATTCTCACGGGAAAGGTCTGTGCCAGCCACACGTTTCCTCAAGTAAGATGATTCAACACCCATGAAAATGAATGCTAAATACAGATGTCCTAGGTGAAGACTGGGGTTTTCATGAGATTTCAACAGGATGATTGCATATTTATTGAAACAGTCATTCTTAATTTTTTTAATAGGAAAATTTGTTCCATCATTTATTGTTAGTCTAATTAAAGTCTTAACAGTGTAATTAAAACTCGAGAAACAGCTACTATTGGTCTAATTACAAGAGTAATATTCATAAATCATTGACACATGAAGATATGGGTTTCCTAATTTTAATCAATGCTTCCTGAGATTAGGTTAATTCCTGGTGCACCACTGTGTCATAGCACCTTCAGAACAATGTAAAAATATTTTTACTTTGATTATTTCTGTTTGCTCTTTCTTCGGTGTCTAAAATATATAAAGAATATGAAAATTTAATGTAAAAATATAGCTCAAAACCTGATCTTAAATGCAGGGAAGTCAATAGCTAATTTTTCATTTACCTTCAAATATTTTAAAGAGCTGCACTAACAGCAAATAAGAGTGCAACATTGTTTTATTGTGTGATTTTAACTATAAGTCCAAAAATAAGATCGTATTTTGAAGCCTCAGAATGATAAGCCTATGTGAATTAATAAGCCATGTGTGAGTACATACTTTCTTCCTGTTCATAATTCATCTTAAACTTTCTTGCTTCTAAACTCTTCTTCCCTTTCCAGGACATCTGGTGCCTAAAAATCACAGCATAACAGCTCCAGACTTTCTCATTTTGTAATTAAAGAAAGCCTGGATTTTTAGGTCTTGCTGTGAAGATCACAGTATGTGTATTTATGAGTCTGGCATATCCCTCTCACTTACTAGCCTGGTTGCAATTTTTTTATCTTCTCATAAACTCAGAGCTGATAATTCACAGAGTGTTTGTGATGCTGTGAAGGGACCTAGTTCCTTAAAAAGCTGACCTTGGAATCAGTTTTGAGGGACAGGATCTAAGACAGAGGGAAGACAGATTGTGAACCTCAGCAAGGTATGGCACATGGATTCATCCAAGCAATCCACATTGGATCTAAAGTATAGACACCTACGACATCTGAGTTAGGTTTCCTTTATGGCAAATAGGGAGACTCATACTTCTTATGCCACTTAAGATACTACAGATACACCAGCTTGTATGTTTTATACTAACTTATATCTAAAGCAAATTGCAAGAATAATGACTGAAAATTGTGTTTCTCTTCTTTGACTGTTAAGGTCACCTAAAGTTATTCACTGAGATGTAGATGTTTCTTCTATAGACCTCCAGATTACTGCTAGGCTCTTGTATGGCCAAGGATCCCTGCATCCCTTTTTTGTGCAAGTATGGCATTGTTAAATAATTTGAGTGACACAAACTGCATTGTATGATAGTTTCCCAGATATTTTGGTGAAGGTAATGGGTTTTTTTTGACAGTTTAACCCAATTTCCTGTTCCTCGTGCCATTATCTCTTTTTTTTTAAGATAAAATGATGTTTTACCTGTAAAACCAGAAGAAAAATTCAATTAATTTAGATATTTCTTTTCCTTGACAATTACTCAAAAACTTAGAGTGCTTGATATTTTTACTTCCACACTCTCTTTTAAATGTTCCTCTCAATTTATTAAAAGAAGAAAACCTCCAAAATATAATTTGCATAAAATCTTCCCACCGGAATGCAAGGACTAAGAACATGTAATAATAAGACAAGGAGTTTGAATTCAATTTTTTTACTTTTTCCATCTTGATATAATCAATATATAAAGAGGTACTTTAAAATGCCAATTTAATTCTATTCCCTATGAGATCATTTTAAGAATTGGAAGTGTTCGCCATTAACATTCAAAGTTATGTTTGATTTAGGTTGTCAAAACACTGACAAGAATGACAGAATCTTCAATTTAGCTTTCACAAAACTTTTTAAAATACCCTCTGGAGATTTACAAAGACACTTAGAAATAAAAGTAAGATTTACCAAGAACCATTAATGTTAATTTTCTAAGTGAAACCTCTCAGCTACTGCCAGATACATCATGTAGATAAGTGCTCCAGCTTTATAGATGGCGATCATGCTGATCCTGTACATATGGGTAATAAGGTAATAATATCTGTATGTGATCTGCTGTGCTCTAGTAACAATCTCTAACATGTTAACTCCTAGGAAACCTTTCCAGAAAAACCCTATTTGTTGCCATAAACTATCGCATTCAAAAGCAGGAACAATTTCTTATACTTACTTCACCCTAAATAAAGTTTATTCAGCAGAACTACTTTTACATCATTACGCAAAACAAGAAAATGTGCCCTGATCCCTCCCTGTGCTGATGAGAAAATAAATTCCCTGTAGGAAAAGAAGACAGGTGAATTTTGTTGCAAACTGTGCAAATGAAAGGAACTGCTCATACGCATACCACCACAAGTTTAATCAACGGCATCCATGACCACTCTGCAGATACCTGGAATTGGGACTGTATAAAGGTGGCACTCCCAGAACCTCCACCACCAAGAAGCCCGGGGTGAAGAAAGACCAGCAGGACCAATTGGATCCATGAGTGGTGATAATTAAAATCCATGTTATTGACTTCAGCATATGGTCTCATTTGCACCTTAATACAGACAGAGGCATCACTGACTAAGCGGATCATAATGTCATTATTACAGTAATAGCCTTAAACTGCTATTTTTTTTGACGCATTGAGTATTTTGGAGGGCTAAGGACTAAGTAAAAGAAGCCATGCCCATGCTTTTCAAATCCTCATGACAATATTAAAGTAAACACCTGAGAGTTTTGTGCCATGTAAGATCTTCCTCCATTGTATTACTAAGTAATAAGAGAAATACAATGTATTTCTACCTGATTTTGATATATTCAGTATTTCTTTCTCTCCATAGGATTTACTTGTCTTCAGCATCATTTTCTGTCCATCGAAACATTTTTTTCCTACTCTGTATTAATTAAGGTAGAGGAAATAATCATTGCAAGGGGATCTGAGGACCGACAGTCCTCTGCGATCTCTAAAATTTACCAAGAATACATCTGATATCAATCCCTAGTTTGTTTTTTGCGGCGCTTTCAAAGTAATGCAGTTACAGAAACTGCTACTTTTTAATTATATTCAAAATGCATATGCGAGACAGGGAATCCAACAGCAACATTGGCACCAAAGTCGTGTAAATTATTTCCTCTGAGTCTTGTGAGAGAACTCATGTTCAGAATTAGGTATTAAACCTGAGGGGCTTTGTGGAATTGCGAGACATTTCATAACACAATTACAGCAATATAAGAAATTATTTTTCTAACTAAAGGAAATTTCATTATCCTACACTTTCATGATGGTTGTGGCCAAAATTCTTTCCACATATCTTAAACTCTTCGTAGGATTTAATCTCTTCCCTTTTAAAAACAAATCGTCCTTTGAGCATAGAAAAAGAGTTGAAAATGGAATTAAACCAGACATCTAACTTCATGCATTTGAAGATAAGTGAAATAAATGTTGTTTGAAATTATTAAGAATATAGTGTGGATTTTATGGTAAATGTAGAGATACCGAGAATAATCAGTCATTGATACTGACATATCATCATCCAGATTACTGATCAGTATGATTTCACAGGTAAGACAAAAAACGTATACAATAGTTGATATGTAGGTGTGGAACTTGCAAAGACAGCATGTTTTCAAAGGTAAAAAATGAAATATGTGGTTGTTGTTTTCAGCAATTCTTCTGAAGTAATTTGTAGATTCATAGAATCATTAAGGTAGGAGAAGACTTTCAAGATCATTGACTCCAACCTTGAGAGGCTTATTAGCTTGTAGATGTGGCTCTTAGGGACATGATGGACTTGGATAGTGTCAGATTTGCAGTTAGGTTTGATAATCTCAAAGCTCTTTTCCAGCCTGAATGATTATATGATTCTAAATCCACACAAGGTTAATTTCACCATTCATCATATGTGAGGAGTCCAAGGCCAGGTTGGATGGGGCTTTGAACAAACTGGTCTAGTGAGGGGTGTCCCTTCTCATAGCAGGGGAGCTGTAAATAGAAGATCTTTAAGGTCCCTTCCATCTCAAACCAGTCCATGATTCTGTGACCACATTCATTCGTCAGTACAAGCTTTCCCCACCTTGGGGAAGTTATAGCAAATTTGAGGAAGGAAATAATGCATGGATATTTCTAAATTACAAAAAGCTGATTTTCTGATTGACCTTTTGTAGCTGAGCATTTTTTGTTATGTCCTTCTCCTTGTGGAAGGAGAATGGACTAAACATAAACGTGTTAGAAACAGAAGAATGAAGAAAAGGGAGACATTTTGCATGTGTAGCTATTAGGAAATTACAAGTTTGAAGGCAGAGCACTGATGAATCCTGAAACAATGAGATTAATGACAATAACTGACCACATACATGGGTTAAATCCTCCTCAACAGTAAAGTTTAATGCAATAATTTAAATCTTGGTTGTGGTTGCTAAGCCTGTACAGATATCATTGTAACTGACTAGGGAATGGGGAGAGGAAGGTGAATTTCCTACAACGTATTACAGTTTTTCTTGTGTTTAACATATGCAAAAGAATTGTATTAGGTAAATCTTAAGAGCATTGGAAAGGGAAACTTTAAAAGGAGGGTCAAAATAAAAGCAGTACAAAACAAACCAAAATATCTTCATAACTGAGGATGCCAAGATGATGATTAGTATCATCTTTGCTTGTATATTTTACTTCTCTGTTCCACTGGGAAACTCTTAGAGACAGTAAATATGTACAAGTTATTTTAGTGTTATTGCTTCCAAATATCATCGAGCAATGCTTCTGGGCATTGGAAAAACCATAAAAATAAAAATGCATGAGTTTGTGAGAAGACAAAGCTCCATGGAACATGTTTCTGAAATTATTCTAGAGAAATAATAATTCTCAATTTTATTGCTCCTTGACTGACCTGACTGTGGAAAGTTCAAACAAAATATAACAGTAACCTCAAATTTGAAGTAGAAGTGGTATGTCTGTTATCAATCAAAAAAAACCCATCAAAAAGAACAACAGAAGTCTAGGGAATGTGTGCCAATAGTTCAGACAGTAATATTTGATTTAATAAGTGCAGGAAGATATCTTACAGCATACAGCAACCAGAGATGATATATGGTACACCCAAAGCCTTGGAAAGTCAACATGGACCATACAATTGTCATTTTTCTGTTCAGACAAAAGAGATAAACAAAACTACTACCTGTCTACTTATCTATACACATTGGTACAATTTAAAGTTTTTATTTGTTTTTCTTTTAATTTCTTCTGTGCGACTCTTTTTTAAATAATGTGCATCTTATACCCTGAAAGATGACAAAAGAAAACAGAAGATTTTAATGCTTACTTCTGGGTCATTTTTATCTGAATACTCATGCTATCAGTGAAAAAAACCAAATGCAATGTTGCATCTCTGTTCCCTCAGCTTTTCCTTTCTAAGCCTTCGCTCAAAATGACATATAAAGGCTTCTATATGCAGAACTGCTCTCAATATATATAAATGCAGTAAATTTTATTAAATCTTCAAATCTGAAAGAACAATGGTATATAAATCTGTAAGCCTGTAAGAGTTACCACTTTCAAATACACTCTTATCTTTCATTTTTACTTTAATCTTAAAACAGCTGACTATTTCTCATTATGCTGAATGTATTCTCTTGCTACCAGAGAGGTCTCTGATTACAAGGTATATATCACTGTACAGGAATCTTGACAGTTTGCCTTAGTCTGCAAAACCTCTCACTTCAAGACATGACATAATTTCAAACACAACCTAATTTGAGATATTTCAGAAGTAACAAAACACTTTGCCTGCAGTTTTTTGCATTATTTGTTTTCTATCAATAATGAATCTCAGGTTTTGAGGAAGGTTTTTTGGGTTGTGTTCTCTTGGTTTGTTTCTGGTTTTTTGGTTTGGTTTAGTTTTCTTTTCTGAAGCCTGTTACTTTGTTCAACTCTTTAAATGCAAATACCAATTTTAGCCCTTTTTTTTCTACTTGCATTCTGATATCTGTTTTTGAAAGTGACAAACATTTTATTTCAGGAGATTGTCCTCACCAAAGTTTATGTCAAAGAACTTGTACTAAAATTTAATAGGATTAATTTTTTGAAGCGAACACAAATAGATCATTAAAGTTAGTATAAGAAAACATAAAGTATTTAATTTTTTTTCCGTAGAAAAGGCTTACATATCTTTGGTGGCCGAGTAATTAATTTTTTGTATTTTGTATGTACGCTCAAATATTTAGACTATTCTTGGTGTTCTGTGGATGAATGGCATATTGTCAGAATTAAGAGATGCCAAACAATCTGATGGAGAGCAGGTGACTTATTTTGACAGTTTGACTATTTATGTGTATGCTGCACTAGTGGCCTTCTGCCTCTTCCAGCCGAAGAGAAGGAGGGGACATGCCCATCTGTGCCTGTGTCTGGTGTGAGTCCAAATGTGGGGGCTGCTGGGGGCAGAGCCTTGTCTGAGGCTGTCTGTATGACATAGTATGTGTGTGGGTGTGTCTGTGCGTGTGTGTGTCTGCATGCCTATATGTGAACATGTGTGTTTGTGTGTGTGTGTGTGTGCACCAGGCTGGACTCCAGCAGCAGGGCACAAAGGGTCCTGGGATGGAGCAGCCAGAGAAGGTGCCTGCTCTTGACATACCTTTAACGATCTCCTCAAATTAATTTTTAAATTTTCTGTGTGAAAGCTCTAGAAAAAAGAGGGAAGCTATTTTATATATTGTAAAGTCAAACAGAACCAGGAATATTTCAAATATAAAGGAAAATAGTAATTTCAGAGAAAGATCTGACATACTTCAGCACCTAGCTTAAGCTTGAACTTGAGCTTTAGTAAAATGGATCAAGAACATGCTCAGATTTAACATGCCTGTTTTCAGCTATTAAAAAGTACAGTGCTGAAGTCTCATCATTGACATCCCCTCTAAAAGTCTGCAAGAAACATTAGATTTTTAAAATAGAACTAAGTTAAATCTTCAGCTGTCTGCACACAACTAATCAACCACAATTCTTTCTGCAGTCAATATGCCACCAGTGAACAATTTACCCTATTTTAAGGCAGGCGTCTAATTTAGGTAGAATGAGGAGCCCCCTGAGGTGTCTATTTCTCTCCAGACAATACAGAAAATGAGAAAAAAAACAGCATAAATTAGATATCCAAGCAACCACCTAAGTTGTAATAAAATCTAGTTGCTTAAGGTGAATTGGCTCTCATCTTCAAGTTTTATTCTTTTTAGATTTCTGTAAGTAGAAGTACGAAGAATATAAATACATCCCCAAAACGTCATCCAGTCACATTATTTTTGCTAGTTTCTAACCCAGCATTTAACTTACTGCTAGTTGTAGCAGAACTGTAAGGTTGTGAGAATATCACAGCCTGAATGGGAAATTGCCATGCATTGTGAAGACATTGATTACCCCTTAAACTATCACCTGCTTTGGTATCCTCTTTTGCTACAGTTGCTCTTTAGTTTTCTAACAGTAATTAATTCCAGTTTAATTACACAAACAAGGAAGCAAACAAATAAATCATTTTGTCATGGAAAAGTTAAAAAACAAAAGAAAATCAAAAAACAAACACCCTCTCCCCCGTCATGACTCAGGGATGTAAGCTAAAAATTAAATATTAAAATTCTCATTAAAAGAATAAAACAACATATTATGAATGTATTTCCATCAGGGAATTAGAAAAAGTTGTCACCAGAATGAAATATTGTTTCTTGTTCATGGTTTCCTCTTCTTCTCCAAATAATGTATAATATATTCAGTTCTCAAGCAGAACACATGGACTGTATGACAATGTTCTATGAAATTGTTCTTTTCTTCATAGCACAAAATGCTTTACAATTGTATTTATTTGCTTTAAGTCCTAGTATTCACGTCAAAGTTGCTCATCACTGTAACTTAATATGAGATTCACAGGCTTTTTTATAAAGATAAATCTCCCTTATGGCAGACTATTTTATTTTGAAAAATGAAGTTTTCTTATGACTGACTTAATTAATATGCTTGCTTTTGCTATAGTTCTATCACTATAAGGACTATTGATTCTGGTGGCAAATATAAGGAAGAGTTGAAAGCAGTTAGTACTAAATGTTCAAATTTCTATTCTTTCTTTCTTGTTTTGGTAATCACACAGTAAGTAATTTCATAGCGCCTTAGGTAAAGGTATAACATTTATGGTCCTTATATATATATATTTTTTTTTTTTTAATAAGACCTACACAGTCATTTTGGATAGTTGAAAAATACTTTTCTGTTAAAAGATTGTTCCTGACAAAAATTTTTGACAAGCTCTACTTAATAACATTTTAAAATTGACCTTAATTCCAGAAGAGAATAAAATATTAGCGCCAAACAGAGATTTGCACAATAAAGAAACATAACAATATAGAGCAATTACCTACAAAGCAGGTTGGATAACATCTCATGTCGCTGTCCTAGCAAAGCTTTTCACACCAATCAGAATATGTACCATCCATTAATGATGTCCTGATCTGAGAAAGACTTGATATATTATTAGTTCTTTGACAAGTCAGTAACAGAAGAGACAAGAACAAAGATCTATGTTTTCCTACCAGGAAGCCTTTCTCCTTTTCTATGGAGGTTAATATTAATTATAGAATGATGGAATCATTTAGGTTGCGAAAAAGTTTTAAGATCATTGGGTCTGACCACAAACTCATCACTGCTAAGTCCATAGTTAAACCTTGACAGTAAGCATGATTTAACTACACATCTTTTTAATGCCTCCAGAGATGACGACTCAACTGCTTCCCTGGGCAGCCAATTCCAATCTTGATAAGTCTTTTGGGGAAAAAAAATTCTTAAACCTCCTTTACTCCACACTAAACAACTACAGCTCCCTCATAAGACCTGTGTGCTAGAGCCTTCACCATCTCTGATGTCCTTCCCTTGACATGCTTCAGCACCTCGGTGTCTTGCAGTGAGGGGGCTCAAAACTGAACACAAGATTTGAGGTGTGGCCTCAGCAGGGAAGCAGGACCTGGCACTTTGGCTTATTGAATCTCACACCATTGGGCTCATCTTATCGAGCCAACCTGTCTCCCTTTTTTAACTGCAAGGTTGATGGAGCATTGGCACAAGTTGCCCATGGAATATGTAGAGTTTCCCTGTTTGGATGTATTCAAAAGCCATCTAGGCACAGTCCTGGGCAACTGGTTCCAGGTGACCCTACTTGAGTAGGGTTTTGCAGCAGACAGCCTCCAGAGTTTCCTTCAAACCTCGGTTGTTCTGAGACAGTGATGTACAGATCTATCCACACACAAATATTCAACTATTTTTATGTCAGATGATATCTGAAGTCATATGATATCAATACATTTCTACTAAATATGCTTTTTCTCCATAAAATTGTATTCTGTGTAGTACTATGATGGAGATTCAGGTGAATATTTTGACAAGATCAAATTCTGTGTCATTGCTACTATCACCTCAATGAGAAGAATATATTTAATAACTACATTCTTCTTACTTGAAGGTGTACAACACACAGTGAAATGAAGGAAAACTTACACCGAAATATAAATTCCAGTATGATATTTTAATATAAAGAACTTCACACAATTTTTATGGGCTCCTGTGATTTTAAATTGTTCAGGTTGAAGTGAGTCATATTTGATAGGGTTCAGTTGTAAAAATGGTGGATTCCATGGGACTGGAATATGGCAGGCAGGATCAGGGAGTGATGAGGCTAATAGTAGATCCTACTGAAGAAAGAGGTGAAGAGCAAGGCATGCAATAAATGAAGTAGTCAGTAACTGAAGAGTTATGTGTTAAATCATAGTGAAAATAAATACAAAAAATAGTGATTTTAAGTATTTAATAGCACATGGTGTCATTCTTGGATGTCTTGCACAGGGCCAGGAGTGTGAATGATGGGACTGTGATCCTGATTGGTCCCTTTCAATTCAGCACACTTTATGATTCTATGATAATATCAGAATAAGGCACAATTCATAGATATTTCACAGGTAATGAAGTAGAAGTATCTTTTTTCTATATCTCACAATAATATTCAAATTTTTTTTCTAGAAAAGAAGGAGATATTACTTTATTACCACGACACGTTAATGAGTGAGCTGAAGTGGTTTCACACATAAAATGAATGAATTTGCAAGGAAACATTAATTACAGAAGATTGCTAAATAATAGTTAATTGATGAAACCACTGATTGGTGTGTTTAATATCCATTTTGGCAGTGAAAGAAAAACAAGTATTACAACACACAAACATAATCCCAACCTGTCAGAATTCAAAGGGCATCTGGACAATTCTCTTAGTTGGATAATATAGTTTTAGATAGTCCTACAAGGAACAGAGAGTTGGACTCAATATTTATGGTTCCCTTCCAACTTGATATATTCCAGGATTCTATGATTGTAATTTAATTAAAGCATTTTTCATCTCACCATCAGCAATGTTTGATTTCTGTGGACATATTTTTAAAGCAGGTAAGAAAGTCCTTCACACAGTGGATTTAAAACACTATATAATTACTGTTGCCTCTCCCTAGAAAGTGGGAGAAACCAGGAATCTGAAACTATGAACAAAATTAAGTGATGTTTGGAAACATTTCTATACATAAAAATATTTTTAATGGCTGTGTGATTAATTTCAGACATTTATAGGAAAATTATTATAATTAGTTTATTATTAATTTTGTTTAGACATGTCAATCTAACTTTTTAAGAACCTGAACATTTATTATTTAAGAGTCTAATACTTTACAATACAGCAACTATCCTAACATAGAATATGGAAAAAATGATAGTTATCTTAAAAATAGTGTGCTACACGCACAGAGTTCATCTTCACTTTGGAAGCCCTATCAGATGCTGACAGGTATCTATCGGCCTCTCCCGAAGTGCATGGCCTCTTACAGCCTCTGGGTCACATTTGCCAGACCTATCATACAAATGTCTTATATATTCTGCGATACTGGAATGCATAGGCATTCCACAGAAACTCTCAAATGAGAGTTAGGGGTGTGGGCTCCTGTTATAGTTACTGGAGTTACAACATACAGTGTTGACTAGAAAGATTAATTGTAACCTTAAATTGTTATCTGCATTTGTTGAGTTGATTGGTTATCCAACTCCATTTTCTGAAACAGTTAGGAGCTTTATTTAATAACAGGTGATTCGGTGACTGTAGACTGTGAAGAGTACCTTAAATCTATACAACTTTTTATGTTCACTAGATTTTGGCCCTACATCCTTATTGTCATAAATGGGATATGTAGTTCACATGTAAATAAATAACAATGTTTAGACCTTTTCTCCTTTCCTTTTCTTTTTCTGTCACATTTTGGAACAGAATTCTAGTCACAAGGTCAATCAGCATCCTGTCTCCATTTTTCACATATTCCATTCAGCATTGTGTGCATAGCATCACCTAGTACTATAGCTACACTTGTCAATTGGTAAATCAGCAGACCACATCCTTGACATTTCCTGTTGCTGATGAACTCTAGAGTTACAAGAAAATTTTCCATTTAAAAAAGCCTATATATGTATCTTACAGTATACATGATACATGAGAATTTGTATCCAGACTACAGGTAAAAATTATTATTTAAGCACCTTGTAACTCAGTGCTCTTCCAAGTTGCTCCAACCAGTTCCTTGTCATTTACTTAGAATCACATCTGACCTCACAGAAACACTGTCAGATAATGCATTATACTTATTTTCAGTATATGTAAACAGACATTAAAAGTAGAGTTCACAGGCAGAGCTTGGATCTCTGCCTCAGAAAGCGGAGTGAAAGCAGCAGATTGTGACAGTGTCATCATGCTTGCACAGCTTAAAATGTTGACCTAAATATCCCTCATGTTCTATCCATCTATTCTTTCCTTTTTCTTTAAAACTAATCTGCTTTATGCATTTCTGTATTTCAGGGTGCTCCGCAAACCTCCACATTCTTCCTCGTTATTCTGAAATGACAGTGTCTCCTGCCTTTCTGTCTGCAGCAAATATTCAGTAAATATTCTCCTAGTTTTTGTGGTTGTATTAGTCATTAAATAATGTTCCCCAAGACCAGGCTATAGTCTCTATCCTGCCTGATCCTTCATCTCATAATTCTTAATTTCCTTCCCATCTTAAAAATCTTTTAATTTTTGTCTTCTTTATCAGTGCATACAATGAGTGATTCTGATACATTGGGTCAAGCTGTCATGGCTTTGACTAAGTCCTGAATAGCTCACAAAAATGGAAACTATTCTTCTTTGATGCCTCTTTTTCTCTGCAGATGTAACTTCTGGACCACAGTTAATTTCTTTCAATTTCCTCTTCGTCTTCTTTAGCTATTGGGAGTTTCATTTAGTGTACTAAGAAACAATGTTTATTACTTGCAACATGCTTTTCTTATAGAGGCAGAGAAGGCATAATAGAATAAAAAACAGTGGCTTAATTTTTTCTAATTATGGCTTTCTGTATTTCAACACAAATAATATCTATGCAGAGAAATATATGTTAGCTGTCAAACCTACTAGTGTAAGTAGGTAAAAATACATAAAATTCAGTTTGAAAAATTATAGGACAAAAGGTATCCTACATTGGAGGGTGTCTACTGTTCCTACTATGAAGTTTACATATACAAGGTTATTTTTCCTTTTTCTTTTTTCTTTGTATGAAACTTTCTTTTTCAAGACAAAGAATTGAAGTCTTGATGACTGCTAACAGATCTCTTCTTCTTTAGCTTGTGCTTCCATATCATGACTTTTCAGTAGCTTATATGATGCTGAGAGCAAATGTGTACAAGTAACTTCAAAAAACAGAAAAGAAAAAAATAATAAGGTGCCCCAAAATATGTCAGCATTGATCTCCCTCTTGGATGTATTTTCTCATGTTATTTATTTTATTTGTTATTTTTAGACAAGATCGGTTATTCATTTTCCATTTAATCTCCTGACGTCATTGAGAGCATGCAGACACTCAGAATTTTTGAAAGTGAAGCTGCTCAGGCTTCTCAATCCCTGATCCAAAAGCCATTGTTACCAATGGTATGATTTCCAGTAATTTCAAAAGGTTTCCAACTATTTCAATATACTTAAGATCAAACACTCTTTTTGGGTTTAAGAAACTAAATTTAGTCATAATTTATCCTCAGATAAAGTGCCCTATTAAGACTGGAAAAAGACATTAGTCAGTTTTGTGTTTGTTGACCTTCAGGCAGTAATAAAAAAAAAAATTCTTCAGAAGTGAAACAGAAAAAACAAGCATCATGATCCATTTTTTTTTCCTCTTAAAAGGAAGCCGAAATTTTAGAAATGGCTTACAAGATCTTTATTCAGACCATACACCCAGTATAGCTGTAATGGCGATTAAACTAGGAAGTTTTGAGGGGAGTGGGTGTAACACAGATATACATAATAGATTTGACATTAATTCAAGGTCAAAATAATAAAAAAATAAAAATATAATTATAACCACTACATGTAGGTGGACAGACAGAGAAATATGTTTTTTATTTGTACAGAAATAGTAAACAGGTTTTCAGAATATCAATCTTTGTGCTTGTTTAGATGGTTTAATAAATTATGAGGATAACAAAACAGAAGTAAAAACCAATGCATTATTTTTTTCCTGATATATATCAATACCAGAAGATATAATTATTTTTGAAAGTGTCTGTATAAAAAGAAATTGTTCCATCCTGCAGAATCTCACTATGGACTTGAAAAATTGTTCCAGCTATAAATCACAGTCTTCATCAATGTCACAAAGAAAGAAAGATGAGAAATACCAGTGTTTTCTTTCTTGCACAGTGTTTGATTTCCTGTTTGAGTTTAATGTATTCAGATCTACTTGGTTTATCTTAAATACCCAATTCTAGGAGAGTCATTATATTCAGTAAGTTTTTTATAGTCCTACTAAGTAAACC
Source organism: Grantiella picta (assembly GCA_013397955.1). Classification (NCBI taxonomy): domain Eukaryota; kingdom Metazoa; phylum Chordata; class Aves; order Passeriformes; family Meliphagidae; genus Grantiella; species Grantiella picta. Next base: position 633,994 of record VZRM01007744.1, on the reverse strand, counting down.
AAGACAAAATTTCCAGAGTACGTTACTTTATTCTTCAATGATTTCTTTCACATTTAGATGAATTTGCCTACTAATGTAGGTATTTACCACTTACTGTATAGGTAAATGAGAATGACCACTTCATATTTAATGGTTTTAATTGTATATTGCTAAAGTTAAGAGAAATAAACTAAACCTTGAGCTTTGCTATTCTGTTATCTAGATGAAGACTAATATATTGTAGTTGTTTTCCACTTGGAATTTATGCTGCACATCAACTAAGGCATACCGATCAAGTTAACAGACTGAGTGTGTATTTTCACTTTGTTACCCAGTTGCTGAGCTTTCCAACCAAAAGTGGTGAGCACAGGAATCTCTGTACTACCCCAGGCTCATCAGAACACCTCAAACGACATCCAGAGCAACACTCTATGGCAATTGTCATGCAGTTCCTAAACTTAATAAAATAGCAACCACAGGAAACTTTAAATAATTCAGTACTTATCACACTGAGAGAATTTACCTTTTTTAAGTTCTAGAAACAGAAAGCTAAGAGGAGCTCTTGTAACTGTCTTGAGCTACCTTTTTGGAGGAGACTAGAAGAATGGTGAAGACAGCCAAATTCCCCTCAAAGGAGCACCATGACAGCATCAGTAGACAAAAGGCTGAACACAGAAGTTCCTGAGTTGAGGATTTTTCTTTTTTTTTTTTTNGTTTTTTTTTTTTTTTTTTTAAACTTATTATTCTTATTATTATTAATTTTTTAAAAATTATTTTTAATGTTTTTACTGACATGGTGATATCATACATAGTGATACAGTGGAGCAGGCTGCTTAGAGAGTTTGTGGAATCTTCATTCCTGGAGCATTTCTGAATTTAGCTGGCCAAGTTTCTGAGCAACCTGATTTAACTGGAGGTTTTCCAACCTAAATTATTTTAAGATTCTATATACAAATAAAGAAATGTGCACACACAAATACTGATGTCTATAATATGTATATATATAGGCATGTATGTATATATATATATATGTATGAGAGATTTTATAAGAGCTGATGTTTTTCTATAAGGATGTCTGAGTCCCTTGAGTTGTTACCTAGGCTTCCATCAATTGGCCAGGAGTCTGAGGAACAGTGGATTATATATTACTTTGATTTTGTCAGAGGTTTTATCATATCCACTATGAACAGCTGACCATCACTTTGCAGTTGCATTTATTTTTATCAGGTAATCATACAAATTGCATCTCATTTATGTTATCAATGAGTTAGAATAAAGGCAAATAACATATAATGCTGGCTTTACCTTTCTGTTATGATTGTCAGCTATCTAGCCAGGTTTTGTGAGGCTGTTTGTGGTTTTCTGTATCTGCTGACTTGTCTCCATCTTCCAAATAAAACGAATGTTGCTAATGCCCACTGAAACTTGTTTAATGGATCAAAAAAATTTAGCAATCACCATTTAAGGCTAAGTTCAGCTGTCCAAATACAGGGCACAGAGTGCCATTTATGATACCTCAGGGTATTCAAGATATTCACTTAGGCTTATCAGCTATGACACAGGATTTATGGAAGATCTACATTATTCTGGAACACCAGCTGGGGGTCAGGTAGGAGATACTGTGACATTTAAAAAGGCATTTGACAGCTATGTCTGGGTAATTAACTGAGACTTTTAAGGAGAAATTAACCTCACCTGAGCTTAAAATGTCTTCATTTATAACTAGTCATACACTTTTAATAAACAGCAGGGAAAAATCAGGAATTTTTACACTGAGATTAATCTATCAAAAAGCAGGTAACTACTGATAATGAGATGAATGTCTTGGAAGATCATCATATAGTCAGGTTTTCGTGACTAGGTGCAATGTAGCCATACATATCTGTATGTGATCTAACAGATGTATTTGGAGACTATTTGTAAGCCATTTCTAGTCTCTGAAATTTAAATACGATAATTTATACAACCAGATAAACATAAAGAAGTTTACTAAAGACTTTTCTTGGTTCTGTAACTGTTTTCAGAATGTTACCAATTTTCTGCTCTTCACTCATATGGACAAAATTTTCCTGACCATTCTGAAATTGTCTACAGCAGAGAGGAAGGGATAAGAAGGAGGGTTCTGAAGCCCCAGGAGACGTCCTCCTTCCAGTTAGGGAAAAACAAAAGCAAGACCAAACACAACTTCTCTCCCACTCAAAAACAAACTTTAAAGCCCTTTTCAAAGGAAAAAAAAAGTTATATTTAAGAAAGCTGTTGAAGTTGAGATGATGAGACTAGACTATCACTGTCCATGCCATTATTTAATCAGTGGGAATTTTAGTATTAGCACTTGGTGTTGCTGAATATATCCCTCTACTGGAATTTAGGATCACAACTATAATCAGTCGAGAATTTTTTTCATTATATTACAATTCACTAAAATTCTGTTACTGTCCAGTCGGTTTTAACAGCGTCAGACTATCGTATATGACATTTGTTTAAATTTTCCTTTCAATATTTCCAGATGAGGGATTGCATGGGTGATGTTTCTCTCTGCTGGGGGGCTGCAGGAAGCGGCGGCCTCACAATACGAGGTCTCCCTGGCACGTATCTCTACCAAGTCCGGGCCGGGCGGCCCCCGGGGTGCGCTTAGCGTGGCATGGGTCTCCAGCCACAGAAATTCTAGCAGGAAATGAAGTGGGACAAAGGAACGAACCTGGACTCATCTCTGTTCTGCCAGGGAGGTTTATTTGGGGTAATGGGGAAAGGGGTTGCAGGGAAGGAGAAGGGGGAAAAGACAGACAGGGATAGGGTAGGGGCTGCCAGCCCGGAGATAAGACCAGCCCCTCCCAGACCCAGGACCAGGGCTTGTAAGGGGAAGAGAAAGGGGAGGGACTGTCTCCCCCAGAGCCAGTCTCAGGAGGAGGAAGGGAAAATTGGCAGGGGGAACACACCAATAGTTTTTCCGGTACAGCATGATGCATACTTTAAAATGAACCAACAGTATACAGAGCAGGGAACAAAGGGAGCACATGGAGATCTGAAAATTGCATTACTACACATGGGGTTGAGCAATTAAATACTTCTTGCTTGCATAATTAAGACTTTTAAATTACCTTGCCCCGTATATGACTACTATGATGTGAAATCTAAAATGTGTTATCAGATAAGATGTAAAACAATGTAGAAAATAATATTTCATTTTCATCCGATCTTAGCTTTTTTTCTTAGAAATCAGATCCAAAGCAACATGACACAGACTACACAATGTTATATATGATCATTGACCAAAGTAATACCCTGGAAAACAGACCTTATCTCTCTAGGAACATATTAAAAAATAGTTCAACACAGCTTTGGAGAAGTGCATATTCTATATGTTTCTGTTCTGGAAAACTGGCAGGTACATTTTATTCCTTTTATTGAGTATTACCTAGTGTGTTAGGGAATACAGGGCTGAATTCTAAGAAATAAAGCTGCTTCACAGTGTGGCCACACAACCTAAATAGAAACTAACCCTGTGTTTCATTTTGACAGTATAATCTCTCAGAAAAAAAGAACTTTCTTTTTTCCACCAAGATATTTTTGGTAGACATTTTTTGCTGTTACATAAAAGTAGAAGGCTTTTCTCTGTATTTATTGAAAACAGTGTTAACACAATTAAATCAAATTCACAAATACTCAGCTTGAGTTATTGAACTTTAATTAGAAGTGACAGCTGTGTCTGGTCTTTGGACAAAAATATGCATGGAGTTTTGAGTAGGAATTAGAAAGGAGGAGGTGAGAGAAAACTGAATGGCCATACTTCAAAAAAAGGGATTTGGGAACAATTGTGTCTTTTTTTACTAAACAACCTCCTCTAGACTCCCCTGTCCCAATTTCTATATTCATATATTTGGAGTAAAGCCTAAGGTAATAAGGTTATCACATACATACTAGTTTCATCCATGTTATACAGTATCAAGACATCATATCTAATCTTCATAAGATATAGAATTATTGCATGTAAAAATTCCTTTATGGCTAACTTAGAGAAATATAATGGATACCACGAGGGAGCTTTGCTATTTTTCTGGATTTCTGCTACTTTATAAAAAAAACAATTGCCTAAATCTTAAACAATTACCATGGGTTATATTCAGGTCAGGTTGATATTGAATCAAACTCGTGTTTCTGGAAATATAGAATGTGAATACTTTTAATAAGGTTTCAGTCACAGAATGATAAATTCAATATGACAAAAGGCACATGCTAGCCTGTGGTGAAAAAGCTAATGTCATTCATTTTATGAATGGATTGTGTGCAGGGAATATAGAGTGCAATTTTTATTTTATTTGGAAAGTTGTTAAAATTACTGTCAGTGTTAAAAATAATAAGCAGTCAACTTCTCTAGGTGTCTTTGCATTGCAGAGCAAGTAGTTCCTAGAACAAGAGGATCCTAGTAACAAAGTTATCTTTCCTAAGAAAATATCCGAGTATGCATTTAATGAAAATGATCCATTCTTTTACTGAAACTTCAGAGCAGACAAAGCCTAATGCTAGGTTCTAGTTAATTTATTCATTATTTATACACTGCTGTTTTAAGATTACAGTGGGAAAGCCATTATCATGTACCCTTTCTATCACGTAGACATTTTCCTCTGGAAGTCAGTCAGACATGGAAGCCATTCAGCAGGTCTGAGGCTGAGGAAGCTGTGACCATCATTACTGAGAAAGTGCCATTTGGGACTTTATCACATTCAGGGGCAGCAGATCTGTGCAAATTCCTCATGTCCTCCCACACACCTTCTCTGCTCTACATTCTTCTCTGTCATTTGCATACAGAGCAGATTGTCCTTATTTAATTGGATGATCTACCCAATCACTTAATTGGTTTTTGTGATTTTTTTTTTTCTGGTGGTGTATACTTTCACACAGTGATGCTTGCTTGCTTCTTCCTGCCATTCAGAGAGGGAGACTATGTTTCTACTCCTCTGAACAGGTGGCTCTAATGTTTTGTCACTTCTGGTGGAAATCCACAGAAGGGATTATGTGGGAAGGATAATTTTTCAATCTTTCAATACAATATTTAAATCTCTCTGAAGGAAATTTTCTGTTACCTCTGACTCACTCTCTAGACACAATGGGAACAGAATAATTGTCTCATAGAATGGTTTGAGTTAGAAGGGACCTTCAAAGAACACCTAGCCCCAGTCCTACTGCCATGGGCAGGGACATCTTTTACTAGACCAAGTTGTTCAAATCCCTTGTCCAACCTTACTTGGAGCACTTCCAGGAATGGGGCATCTACAGCTTCTCTGGGTACCTTGCTTTAGTGTCTTACCACAGTTTCAGCTGAATCTGGCACATCTTTCACTGAAATTATCAGTGTGTAAGAGCTGGGATGATAGGAGGGGTAAGAGCTAAAATTAAAATAATAATTCCTTTAAAGTGACAATTAAATGTATCACTCCTCTTGCCCGTGGGACATCTTGCTTGAGGCGTCATGTAGTTCTAATGTAAGAGCTGGACCGCTAAGTGGACAGAGCTTTTAAAAGTTCCACTGAATGTTAGAAGAAAATATGCACAGCTCTGATGCACAGTGTGAGTCATAAGCCTGTGGGCCAGAAGTTGCAGAGTGTTTAAGATTATACATATACAGCCCCTGCACTATGTGTAGATAACATTGAAATGTGCTGTGGGTCAGTGATTTTCAAACCTGCTTGCAGATGATAAAAGGTCACTCCTGTCTGTACCATGGCAATGGTCCGCAATCTACCTGTAAGGCTGTGGAATTTCATGGAGCAGGTGCAGAGCAGTGCAGACATAGCTGCTTTCTTGTGAGTGTTGGGTAGAATACTCGTGTTCTACATACTATTTCTTAAAAGCTTTTTGAAAAAAGGAGTCGGTTTTGGTTAATTTGTTAGCTTCTGTGCATTTAGCTACATGAAAGCTAACTCAGCTTGCTAGCTATATTCTTTATATCCCATTCTAAGACATCATTTCAGAAGATATCCATCTATTAACTATAAAAGAAGATTATTTGACAAACTCAGATAGTGTCTAACTTTTAAGCACCATAAATCTTGTAACATACATCCAATGTTTAATGTCAAAAGATATACAGGGTAAGTCTGCATAAAAAAATACCTTTTTCTTATCAAGAAAGCTTTGCATTGTACTTCTTAACTTGTGAGGTGCTCAGTATCAAAAACAAAAAAAATAGGCAAACTATTTTAATCACCTTTTCAATCTAAGTTGCCTTGAAACAGTTTTGTCTATATTAAAACTTTTCAGGAAAAGAAACAATGAGCTAGCAAAAACCAGTATCATCAACATGAAATTGAGCATCACTTTTTCTCAAGATTTATCTGGCTTGAAACACGTTATGAAAAGTGCGCTTCAAAGGGTGACTGGCTTATTTATAGCTCAAAAAATACAAAATACATGGAAAGAAAGAAATTTTAGTTTAGTTTAATGTTTTCAGCTAATGGGCTTATTAAACTGAGTTACATTCAATATTTATTATTAAATATTGACATTACTGTGTTTATTTAAAAGTTTGCATGAGCGTGGTTTTTACTGTTGTTACAAACAACGGTACTAAAATTCACATTTTACTAATGTTTAATAATTGTGAGAGAATTATTTCCAAGTAATGATAACCAAGAATACACTTCAGCTAGTCTTGTTTTTTGTATGTTTCTGCCTGAATTTGTAAATTTTTTTCTGCACATCATGCTTGTTCTGCCTTAGATACTAAATTATTTTATTGGACAGATGGAGTGTCTCATTTGCTTATTTTAATGCGATGGTTACCCTCTGATTTGAACCAAAAATATGTGGTTTGACTGAACAGAAGGTCAGAAATCACTACTGACTTCCATAATCATTGCAGAATCTGGGCCAGACGAGCAGTTTTGTAACATATATTAAGTCTGATCTTAATTCAGTCAAGTCAAAGGGTTTTTTTCTATTGACTTCAATAAGGTTTGAATCAGAACAAATCCTTTGTTTTGAACTGGTAATAGCACCATGTGGTAGAGAAGACACCTATGGAGAATTCAGTTAAATAGGTTAATATGAATAGAAAAGGTAAATTTTATGTGTGCTCTTGGTGTTAGCACAAAGTAAGATATCAATATTCTCGTTCATGTCATGTGGTAACCTAGTGCTCATAGAACTGCTCTTAAAATCGCAGAGTAGGAAATATACACCTGCTTTAGCATCTAAGGTAAGCCCAAATGTTGACATTCAAGGAAATTTTCCAACAATACACTACCTGAAATTATTACTTAGTGAATAACTTACTAGGTAACCTTGCAAACTAAAGAGCCTGCTAGGGTGGGTACTCTCTGAGTACACTAAATACTGCTTAAAGATAAATATCCATAGTCACTTTCTTGAAAGAAAAGAGAAGATACGCCCATCCCCCAAACCATGCACACACAAACACCTAGAAGAAGGAAGAGTAGCAGAACTTCGTACCTTCCGAGCAGTATTTTTGTGGTTTTAGCCCTGGAAAAAAGTAACTCGTTTGACTTTGCCCTTCAAATAGAAAAGAACTCAGACTTTTTGTTTTACATTTCAAACTGCTCTGCCCTACTGTCATTCTGCAGCTTAAAGTTTTAAAATGACTGCTGGAAATAGTGAATATGGATTTGAAAGGTAATTTGATTCATTGTCACTCTTCAAAAGCAGATAGGTTTAATAATTATCAAATAATGGGTAATATATCCTGGTTTTTAGAGGATGTAGTAAGGTTTATAAAGGGATCTGTGGGTTTTGGGGGCTGGGTTTGTTGTATTTGGGTTTTTTGGTTTTTTTTTTCCAGTTTCATTTTCCATTTAACTGTTCAGTTGTTTTTCAGATAAATCAGTTAATTCTCTTCAGTGTTATCAACTGCAGTGGAATTCATATTTTTATAACTGAATTAGCTAGTCTTTACAAAATAATGAGCCATATGCCTAAATGTACCATGATTAAAACTTGCTTGGTCTGACTTCCCTATATTTGGGGCAGTGATGTCTAGAGGCAATACAGTTCACGATCATGAACTATTTCAGAAACAATGTCAGTGTTAAAAAAAGACCCGTAATAGATGCTCTTTCTGGGTTATCTTTTTTGTGTTTCAGTAGCACAATAATTTGTTTAACCAAGCTGCTTGCATTTTACAACTGAAGGATTTGCTACATATTTTAAGCAAATACTGTACAGGAATTTGTATTTCTTTGAAAACTATTATATTTAATCAACTTGTAATCAGTCATTGCTAAAGTACTTTTTAAGCTGCATGAAAAAGAGTAAATGTCTTAATTTGCTGCATATTACAAAATTGTTAGAGTGACTACTGAAACATCAAGGTAATATCAATAGTGCAGACTATATATATCTAAAATGTATCATATTGTATTAATAGAGTGTACATTTTGATTTTTAATTTACATTAATTCAATATACCACAATCTTTTTCATCAAAAGTGATATTTTTCCTGAAGTTTCCTCTTTTTATTCTGCTTCTCTCAAAGCAGATATACATGCAGAACAAACACGCTTTATTTCCAGCTGACATTTAAGAAACACTTTTGCCTTTTGTATTTTTCTGCTTGAATAAAACAGTTACCCAATAAAATAACAGAAATTTTTCAATCTCAGTCTTGCTGTGTTTCTTTAGAACTATAACTGAAACTGTCAGAAAAATGAAAGTAAGAAAAATAGCACACTACAGATTGCAGAATAATCGGTGCTGGAAAAGAAGTAGAGAATTAAATATTTTAAAATGCTTAACTTTAAAAAAATATATAGCCAAAGTGTTAACCTGTGTCTTTCTTATAAAATATGTGATAGAAAAAAAAAAAATCAAAACTATTGAGAAATTTGTGAGTTATACCACAACTCTGTTTTTAAAGACCCAGGCCTTATCATGCTGTGAAATTAATTGCAAAATCCTTTTGACATTCATGAGAATAGATCTAGTCCTTGCTACACTCCAAATGAAATAGTGTCCTGAAATCAGCTACCACTGATTTTGACTGTCCTTTTTCTATATTTATCAAGAAGAGAAATTTAATTTTGAGATGTACTTAGGATAAGCCAAGTCCTATTTGTCCTTCCTTCATTAACTTCAATATCTTTCCAAAAGCTCATGCTACAGCTGGTTAACAATATTTCTATCACTATATGAAGTTATTTACATAAACATAAGACATCATCTGAACACACATAAGTAAATCAAGACAGAACTGATCCTTTTCTGCAATGTCATCTCTTTCTTAGAAGACTCATTTTCAAAATGTTCCCTGTTTAGTCCTCCCCTCCCCTCCCCTCCCCTCCCCTCCCATCTCAATCTCATCTCAATCTCCTTCTTTCTCTTATTCAGAAAAAATGCCCCCAAAACTATTAGGAAATATGTTTTCATTTCGTTGTGCCTCAAAAATGGAGAAAGCAGATTTAAGGAGGAAGGAGCAAGGGAGGACAAGAAGTGAAAGAACAACTGATTGAGTACCATTCCTCTAGAAAAATACAACAGAGGCAAGGAGTAAATTAAGATTTATAATACTAACCAAGTCTATGCTCTCCATCTGCATGAAATATTTTCAGGAAGTTTGTGACATTGTAATGATACTTTTCTGTTTACCTGATCTAAAACTCACTTTAGGTTAACAGAAACATTTCTATTAATTGGGACAACATGACTGATTTGGAAAGTAGTTTTTGCTCTGCGGATTGAACTCAAGGAAATCTCTGCCGACAGTAGAATTTATTAAGGAAGGAAAGAAGGGGTTATGTTCTAAGGGTCATTTATTACTGCTCTGTCCCTGCAGAGCAAGTCAAAATAAATACAACCAATTTCTACTGATACAGAGTGTTTTTTTCAGGGAGATGAATGGGTCATGTTGCATCACGTTGTGGAAATCATTCTATTCTTATTCTACNCTCTTCTCTTCTCTTCTCTTCTCTTCTCTTCTCTTCTCTTCTCTTCTCTTCTCTTCTCTTCTCTTCTCTTCTCTTCTCTTCTCTTCTCCTCTCCTCTCCTCTCCTCTCCTCTCCTCTCCTCTCTTCCCCAATAATCTAGTCCCCAATAATACATGAAATAACAGAAAAAAGTGACTACAACCAAATAGTGGAAAGTTTAAAATTTTTGCTTTAATTGGTTGGTTTTGTTTGTTTGTTTTTTGGGTTTTTTGAAATATCTAAAGTAATATTGTGATGGGTAAAATACAAAATGGTGAGAATTTAGTCTTATCTAATTTCATTAACAATATTTAAAAAAAAAATTATTGGAATTAACCCTCACAAATTAGCCTAACGAAAGAATTACTTAATGCTTTAAAATACATTATTCTGTAGAACAGAAGAAATGTTTACAACTTATATTTTCATGTAGACTGTCTTTTTGTCTAAGTTATTCCAAAAATTAAACAATCATATAGGAGATAAACATTTTGTTAAGAAAACAGAGAAGGAATAGGGAATAGAATAACTATCTTTCAACAATGGGAAAACTAAAAAACCTTTTCCCATCATAAGGATCAATGTTTAACATATTTGTCTGTAGTGTCCAAAGAGGAAGCAATTAATAAATGTGGCATTTATTAATTCAGCTTCTTCAAACCAGGGAGGAGAGAGCAAAAGTGTGAGTAGACATACTAGGATAAACCAGACAGCTACCTGTTTTAAAAGGAATTTCTATGCTGACAGATTCTAAGTAATTTGTGGCAGTGATATCAGGCTATTTATGCACAGGATAATACCCAGAAAAGAAAGCATTTAGACTGATGTGAAGAAAGAAATTACTTTTAGAGATTAAAAAACATGAAATGATTTGTAATAAGTTGGGAATTGGACTGCTAGTGATAGGGCATAGCGTATACTCAAACAATGTAAGCTGTATGATATATAAGATAGCGTTATGTTGACTCATAAAACTTTCATATATTTAACTAAGACAAAGACAATGAAAAGATAAGGTAATGAAATTACACAATCTTGTTCTATTGCAGGGAGGAAAAATATTAAGAAGTCCTATACAGTCTTTTCCCTATGTGTGCACAAAGAAAAACCTTCAAAGAAACAAAAGGTGTCATACTTCAAAACTAGTGGCAATTATGATTTGTAGAGTTACTGTCTTCTGGAGTGATTGGAGGGCAGCATGAATCATGGAATTTGTTCAAAGACCAAATTTGATCAATCATGAGATAAGACTATCTTCAGATACATTTCTTTATTGAAAAACTTGGAACTGATCAACAGAAAACAATGTATAATTCTTCTTCAGGGTTTAAGTTACCAAGCATCTAGGTTGTTTTTTTCCCTTTAATTTTTCCTGAATATTTTAATTGGATTTTTTCAAATCATAGTGGAAATAATTTGATACTGACACTGATCACTTCAGTGTATTATCAGGTGTGCAACTAACAAGATCAACTATAGCATCACTGTGCATGCCTGGAGGTAATTATCTGAACAAAAGGTAAAACATGCAAAAAGATTATGAACATACTTTTCTTTCTTATTTCCTTGGCAGAGCAAACTTGATTATAACTGAATGGTATAAATGCTGTTAAGCAACAGCTGAAAATCTGCTAGTTTTGGTTTCTTGGTTTGTTTTTGATGGAATTTTTTGTGCTCTATCGGATATCACAGCTTACTGGCTTATTTTCTTTTCAAGAAATACTTGATCCATAATTAGATTTTTAAATTCAATATTTAAAAGATATGTATCATCTTTTTATGAATACTCAACACCAATCTAGTGCTATTAATTCTTGTCTAGCAAACAAATCTGGAAAATGAACTTTTGTGATTAATCATGTTAATTAATATTGACGATTTAATTAATATTGACTCTTTAAATTTTCTTGACTAGGTTGCAGTATGACAGAAATAATAGCAAGAATACTAAAGGTCACATTCTTTATCAAGCCTTATGTAAATTGTTGGTTTTTGATTTGTGTCTGGTTGCCAATACCTATTTCATTTTTAGCAGTAAATACATTTCAGTAAATAATAACTTGGATTTTTAGCACAATTTTTGGTCATATTTCTTTGTTAAGTAAACCTGTGATGCTACACTTTTTGCATTTCTGATAAAACTAGTTTAGTAACAAATGAGTTGTTATGGTCTTGATTAGACTTTTCTTATAGTATCATATTTGGCTCTGATCTTTAGTCATCTGTGTACGGTATCAGTTTGCACGTACACCTCAATTACTCCCTTAATTAGATATTCACAGAAGCAAATATGAGATTATTCCTTGCACATATTGAACATTACAGAACATCATTTTGTTTTTGTTTAGTCAACTACAAAGTTTAGGTATCCTCAAATAAGCTGGACAAACTACTGTAGCACTGTGATGAAAATTCAGAATGTGTTTTTGACATAAACTTCTAAATATTGAATGTGACGTCCATCTATTTTAATCAGATCTCTTCCCTCCCTTAATGTGTTTTCCTTCACTTCAGTTCATGTCAGATCATATGCAATAGCAATCTGCTTATCTGTTGCAAGTAAGGGCAGTAAAGCTGACCAAACAAATGCATATTCATTTACTGATACATATGGTTAAAGAAAGCTTTATTTCAAATGCATTGAAGTAGAACATTAAATAATGTGCAAATCAGAATATTAAAGGACAAGTATTTCTCAGCTTGTACACTTCACAATTTAAAGAATAGCACTAAACACTGCTGTATGTAAAGGAAGTTTTTTAAATGAGAAATACACTAGAAGTTAACAAAACAAAAAGATTGAAATATGGGATAATATATTGTGACAGTAAGATTTCAGACCTTCAGTATGTGTCCATTTTTCAGCCAAGCAGACCAACTGAATTAATTGTTTCTGCTCATGATAGTAAATATGTATTCCCTCAGTAAAAATTCATATGTTCATATCACACATTAAAATTAGGTAAAGAGAAATAATGAGTATTATATAAATCTTTATACAATAAATTTTGTTTCTAGATTTCATTTTTAAATTTAAATATGTGAATTCTGAGCAAGATATGCTGTATTTTTATTTTGTTAATGATAAAAGGCCAATAAATAATACTGAATAGACAGTCTGATGTCAGAAACTCTTGCAGTCATGTTCCTTGAGACTACATTTAAACAAAGCTACAGAATACTTGCACCTTACTTATTACTGCATAACTTTGTTTATAATTCAAATCTAATTATTCCACATTATAAAAGGTTTTGAGTAAAACTTTCTTTTTCATGCTATAACATTCTCCCTTTCAATGCATTTAAATAATGCATATATTTGCCAACTTCTTTAGAATTTTGAAGAATAAAAGGATAATTTTTTTTAACCCTACTTAATACTTATTTTCATTTGTGGTTCTGAGAGTGAAAAGCATAAATATAATATGTCTGATTTTGCTGAAAATTCAGAAGCTGTTTCTTGATAAAGGAATACATTCATATTAAAAATAGAAAAGGTCTATGATCAAGATTTTTTTGGAACATAACTAAATGTGAAGTTATAATTGAGTAAGATCATGATATTAATAGACATCAATTTGCAAGTTTTATGTTACTTAAATATTATGAGTGTCTTTCAAAATTGCTATTACATATGGAATGGTTCATGTGGATGGTGATAACATCAGTTTACTTTCTTATATTTTATTCAGAGTATCACAATAATTTTCCATTTTTGAAGCTTGTGATTGCTCTCTGCCCAATTCTCCAGCCTGTCAAGATCTAGGCCACCTTAAATAATTAGATTGAATATTTATTATAGATATTCATTACTTTAGCGATAAATATGCTTGACTTTCAGGATCTGAAAGGGCTGCATATAGGCCTAATTCATACTTTGACCTGTGATCTTTGCTAATCATTATTTGATTGAAAATGTAAAAATATGCAGAATGAGGAATGGGAAGAAATGTATGACTGGTCAAGAAAGATATGTAAGATATACTTGTAATTGATCATACTGTAGTTCATTCTGATAGGCTAGAAGTCATATACTGGGCTATTTTTCTGAAGTTTCTGCTTCCACAAACCATTTGCTTGACAACCTTTGAATTTTTTCCTATTTTCTCTGTATCGATTTTCCAATAGAATTGTCAGTCTAACTGATTAATCTGTGTAGGTATATGGAGCACAGATGTTCTCTTTCTTTTTTTATTTAGGTTAAATTTCATACAGTTTTGCTCCTTGCCTGAAACAATGGGGAAGCAAGCAGAAAATGACTCTGAAAGGAAGGCACAAACTATCAAATAAAAAATGAATAAATAAAGGTTTAAGAGGAATGAATGTGGAAGGATGCAAGCAAGTAAGTTTCACCTTGTTGCAACATAGGTGTTTGGGTATTAGGTTTCACTATCTGTTGTTGTTAACACTTAAATAAGTTACTGAATTTTTTGGGGTTATAAAAATCTTTTTTTTCTTTGTGTCTGTATGAACGTATGATACTTTGATTTGTTATTAGAGCTCAGTCTTGTCTCCTGAAGACAATGATGAACTTTATGCTGATGTCAATTAACTAGAATGAGGTCTAGAGAATGTACAAAATTGCAGCCAGATCTATCTCATAGAAATTTTTGCCCCCTGAAATATGATTTTTCTTTATAGAATCATAACATAATTTGAGTTGGAAATGAGCCATAAGGATCATTGAGTCTAACTCCCTGCTCCCTGCAGAACTACCTAAAATTTATTGTGACTTCAATCTGAGATTGGAAATGAGGTGGAACTCAAATGAAAGATTGCATTTTTCCTGTTCAAACACAGGTGCTATGGCTCCTTAGCTGCTTTGTTCCACAATGTGCAAAGTAGAGTACACCTCTAAGGAAAGGATGTCTGAGAGATTCTCTGCAATCATAGCTGTAAGCTCAGGAAACTGGAGGCTCCAATTCTACAGTTTAAGGTTTCAGGATAGACAAAAGACAACGAACATTTAATTAATCCCATTAGAATTCTATTCTTCTATGTTATCCACAAAGAAGTTTTCAAGATAGCTTTTAGTCTACAGAACTGAAAACTTTGGTTAAATCCCCACTTTGTTCACAAATTAACATATTTACAGAGATCTATTATGTGGTAATAGAAGGTTTGTGCTCAGGCTACACAAGCAGTTTTTGTTTGGGATCCAAATACAGCAAAAGCTTTGAAAGAAGAAGATAAATTTTAATTCTAAATAACTGTCACACCATTATGTACCAGCATCTATCTAAAAATAAAGATCCTTGTGTCTGGCAAACCTCATATTTCTGTTAAGACGGTTGCTTACACTTGGAAAATTCTCTTATATAATAATCTGTTCACGGACTTTTCTTAAACCACTCACTCTTTATGTTAATAAACAAATGAGTAAATATGCAAATATATAACAGAGTATTCATCATTCTCTCTACTTACCTTCACAAATGTGTATATGCACATACATAAGTATATAAATTTTCTTTGTGAAGCCATGCTGTTTTGTTTTAGATGATTTATAATTTTTCTACTTCTGTTTGGTTCATCCTTAGGGTTTTTCTGGTTCTGAATAAAGTATCACAAGTCCATGAAGTCATGAATTGGACCTCTTTTAAAGTGAGTTACAGCACATTCAACTCTTCTTTCACAACACGTGTAAATGGAAATGTATCATTTTTCGTTTTAAACATATTTTTGTTTTCAAAATTTACAAGAAAACTGTCCCTTTCTTTGCTGATTTTTTCTTGTGCCAGCTATTTCTATCTTGGTACCTCTATGTCTCATTCTCTCCTATTGTTTTCAATCTAAATTAAGTCTCTACTAAATACAAGTGTAATATTCTCCACAGGGAATATTGAAGGAGAATATAAGAATTTTTTTAGGATATTTCCACTTTCTACTTCTGACCTAATAGTTACTTAATAGTCTGTGTAAACTCAGAAATCTACATCTTGGCTTATAGATTTTTCAATTAACCATATTTGAATAAAAACCATTACTTTATAGTACATGTACTGACTATGTTTATCTTGGTTTGCATAGGTTTTTTCTTTGAAAGTAATATTTGTGCCCAACTTTTACATATTAAAAGACATAATGTGTTTTCTCTTACACAAAGTCAGATGTATGTTTGGAAATCAGAGTGGACCTAAATTTTTGCTAATTAAAAAATTAAAATCATATATTACGCAGGCAGATGGCAAATATACGTCTGCTGTCTCATTCAACATTTCATCATGTTCATCTATGCTTCAAGTAAGCCCCTCTAATTCACAAGCCACGTAATATTCCTCCTCAGTGTCTTCTCCAGAAACTTAGCTTTGAGTTTCTACCTTTTAAAAGATAGCTTAGACCTGAGACTCAGATATCAATATCATGATAGAAATATATCTGGTCTTTTTCTGCTCAACTACAAATTCTTCCAGCTATTTTGCTTGGTTACTTCAGATGGTCAGCAGGAAACATTGCCACTTGCTGTCTCAGTGGGAGGGCAGAGTTTCAGAACAAGTCAAAAGAAAATCCTTCTTTGTTTATTTTTCTTATATCTGAGACTAATTAAGCTGACATTAACTATAAATATGTATTACCATTTAACATTAGAAATCTTGATTAAAAATGTGTTCTCCTGTGTTGAGACACAAGAATATTCCAAAAAAAGGCAAAAATGTGACACCTTTTTTTCACATTATCACCTTTGCACATGAGTGATCTAATTTTTGTTAATAGGGATGCTCAAAACCCCCTGCAATGTGAGTACAGAGAGTCCAATTACAGTCCAAAATCACAAGGGGTAAACAACAGAAAAAGCAGAAGAGTTGGCTGCACATTTCACAAGGAAAGGCAATTTACCAAGCAAGACATTACTGTCAAGAGGCTCTATCTGAGTGTATGAATCAAGAAGTGAGGCTGCTTTTGATGGCTTTCTGTGTAACAGATTTCTCTCCTGTAGGTGGTTCTGAGTTAGTTCTCAGGCAGCTGCTGCTAGGAAAATAAGTTTAACTCAATAGGAAAACAAGCTAATCTGCAACTTTCTGGGTAGGGAAACAGGGAAAAGGTGGGTGGAGATGAACAAATAAAGTCCACAGACAAGATATTTAGGTGACAAAAATGCATATAGGGATTTTTTTAATAAATTAGTAAGCCTGATATTATATATATGACAGTGGCGTGAAAAACAGGCAAAGCAATTTGAGCAAAACTGCTAAAATATATGGTAAACTGTCTCATTAAAGGGTAGGCTACCTCAGTAAATTATTTCTTTCTTCATGAAGTAGCCTGACAAGGACAGGGCCAGCAGTAGCAATACCTACCCAAGCTCCTATGTCTGTTATGACTCAGGCTGTTTCTCTTTACAGACTCACGCTGTTTCCATTGAAAATGAAGTACTGGCTGAGTACAGAGTAATGGAGCTACTTGTCTTCATACTGGTATATCTTTTTTTGCCACATTATTTATATAATTCTACAGGTGCTGTCAATTTGTAGTTGTTTTGGGTTGTTTGTTTTGTGGTTTGCCTTTTTTCTTTTAGGTTTAAGAATTGTCAAAATATGATCTAGTTAATATATTGGCATTGTATGTGAGAAGAGGTATTTCTGGTGTTTTAAGGAAGGGGAGAGAAACCAGCTATTCTTCCAATCAAAATCTTCATTGTTGAAGACAATGCAAAAACAAACACCAGGTTTGTGGGATTGATTAGCATACTGAATTTTAAACGGTGGCAAAAATTGTTTTGTTACCAGTTCAATAACATTGGTAATTAAATTAGACAAATATTAGTTACCAAATAGTAGAACCATTGCCATTTTCTTTGCCAATATAACAAATTTTCAAATACAGAATATGTTGTAAACACCAGTGACTCCAAATTTTAGGATGTTCATCTTACTAAAAAGTAATTAAAATAATATCAGGTATATTTTGTTTATAGGAAGAATGTAAAACCCTTTAAAATCTCAACATTTCTGACGTTCTGTATCATGTCATATTGTGTTACATCAGTCTGATTGCTTTAATTTTTAAAAACATGATTCATTTTTAAAAACATGATGTGGCACACTGTTACATGATTCACATTGCAGAGGATTTAAGGGCCCCAACTGTAACTGTGAAAATCATTTTAAGCAAGAAAAAGATTGCCCATGCTTTGTTAGTGCAATTTAGAAATATTTATGAATAACACAGTAATTGCACATGTATTTTTGAAGAAAAAGGTAGTCTTAGAAAAGAAAATGGCTAGTGAAGCATGGACTCCCTTAATTTTACAGCTAATGGATTTCCTGGTTTTTTTTTGGTGATTATTGATACTCAGTTTTGACATTAAAATAATATGGTAGCTTTTTTTCTTCTTATAAATCCCAGCTACAAGTTGGGCTACATGAAGCCAAATTTTGCCATTTGTGCATGTCAATTACTTTAGCAAATTGGCTTGTTACGCAGTATATAACCTGTTTTCCTCAGACTGGATATGTACTAATACTACATTTTGACAATTTCTAACGTATTTTCAGTAGTAAAAGGTATAAATAATTGTGAAATAAATTCACTTGTTATGGCTGTTTTGGATGCAATACATTAATTAAACATAATGTTCCTGGATATTACATTAGTTGCTCATTTTATTAAAAAAATAAAATAAAATTGCTGCTCAACATTTAGTAATAAGCTGAAGTAATATAAAAATTAATAGATGTGCCAGATACTTTGAAGTATGAACACATTTTGAAACAGGAGTCATATAATTCATTAAACCCTTTCAGGACCCTATTTTCATGCAACTTGAGGAACTAATTTTCTCAAACAACTGTTAATCTTTTGAATTTACTGTTTGACACCTACTGTATTTCATGATCTGATGAAAAGTGTTTGTGTCATGTGTCAGCAGACAAAAATGTAGTAAGTTTAAAAAGCTTTACTGTATCACTACAAATTAAAGATCTGTGCTTACACTAGATTTTTATTGATGTAACACTGGTTATTTCAAGGAAATAGCCAATGGGTCTTTCATAACTGCATTAGTTAAGTATGAGAGAAGGGACAGAGTAATTTGGGATCCATTGAGTTGAAATGTGTCGTGTGAAGGCATTTATATGCACCATAGCATTTACTAGCAAAATAATATAAATTGACAAATGTGTATTATTTGTCATTTCAGTGGGGAAGATGGGATAGTGCTGAAAACCTCCAATGTACTTAAGTTTTATCACACAGAAAGAATGAAGAAAATCTTAGAGTAAGTTATAGAGGAAAATAATTTATAACAAAAACAACCTCTTTCTGCTGTAAAATAATTTCATGGAAGGCTAGGGAAGAAAGGATAAATTCATCAATCAATTTCAATTGATAAAATCAATGCAATGAGGAAATCTCATGCATCAACCCTATATAACCATCACACCTAAAATCATATGAGTTATAGTGAGATTTCATTTTAGTTTATCCATCATCACAGAACACCTTAACAAATTCCTATTAGCTACACCTGAACAAGGCAGTGTGGTATCACTAGTATCATAGAGGAAGAAGAGTTGCAGGATGAAGTGTACCTGTGATCCAATTTGGGCTTCAATAGTGTCTTGCATGGGACACAGGAGCTTTATGAGTTTTTGCAGTTTGCCAGACTTCAAGATAGCTAGTTCCCCAAGACTCAGTCCCGTTCACAAGTTTCTTTGATATTTGGCCGATTAGTCTAAAAATACTATTTATTAGGCACAGAAAATAAAAAACATACAAACATAGAACAGATTGACACACATAGACATACAATGAATGCGTAATTGCAACACTATAATAGCTAAAATGCAATTATGGGGCAAAAGCTTGCTTGAACTACAAAAATAGTTAAAAAATGCAAGTTAAGAAATGCTTGCTTGAGCTATAATGCAAGTTAAGAAATGCTTGCTCGAGCTATAAAATAGCTGAAATGCAAGTTAAGAAAAGTACCTATAAGTTAGCCGGAATAATAAATTTAGGAAACCAATGATCTTCCAAATCCAATTTTGGAGCTGGAATACATTAGAATTCCTCCCTCAATCTCGCGAGAAGTAACCACAGGGCTGTGTCCAGACACCTGGGGAGAAGACCTTCCCACACGCTCCAATGTCCATGTAGAAAAACTTCTACCTTTTCTGATATTTCGTGGTGTTTTTATAGGAAAAAAGTGTGTATTTGTGGTCACTAAAAATTTCTCACATTCTCTCTACATTCCACAGGGGAGTGTCTTTTCAGACTTTCAGTCGCCAGCACCAGGTAGCCCTTGATTAAGCTATCAACCTAATCTGAGCCATTCATTTCCTGGGACTGATCAGGAAGAGAGAGAAGGGTGAGGGAAGCGTCCTGTCACAAATAGGATTATTGCTGTGGTGGAAAATGAGGGAGGTGAAGTATTTTAAAAGAACAACCAACCAACCAAAAAACCAACCAACCAACCAACCAACCAACCAACCAACCAAAAAAACCTAATTGTCCAGAACTAGCAGTTTGAAAATACAACTTTTCATTTGTAAATCCAGCCCAGAAATGTTCCATAGACATGAGAAACAGAAAAAAATAAACACTATTTCTGCACAATTTTCAGAGAAGGAGCGTGTTTTCAAATTATTAAATCCTACTATCAATCACCTTAGGGCGCTGAGTCTTCCTGTAATATACCAGACAAATCCATTGTATCACTGCCTTCTGGTGTTCTTCCTTTGGTTACAAACAGGGGCTCACAAATTCAAGCACCAAATTACACTGTTATGTGTAATATTTGAAAATGTATTTCAGAATATGACACACACAGAAGCAAAATACACTTCAAGAATTTGAAGACAGATGACTCTGAACATATTCTAAGGCAGAGTGAGCCTCGACAGCTTGCAAAAATATGACAGGTAGAGCACGTTCCTATGAAAATTGCAGAAAAAAACTTGCTTTCTTGCTGCTGCCTTTTAGTGTGTGTTCTTCAGTGTAGATGAATAATGAAGACATGCAATTTAAATAAAATTCTGACTCTTTCCAATGTCTGAGTGGAACACGTCTCATTGTGTTACAATCAATGAGGAAAAGCCATTAGCTCTTCACAGGACAGGTCCTAAAATATCCCTATATTTCAGCCTGAGTTTTAATATAAATCTCTCTCAGTGTGTGGGTGTGTGTATTGCGGAGAAAGTTTTCTTTTTGTTTTCTTACAGAAGTATCTCAAAAGTTATTGCATGCATTTGGAAATCATGGCACCAACTTCATACTTCATTTCCTCTAAAAATTCTACAGACAACCATTTTTGTCAGGATGTATTTTGTGGGTGAATTTAACAGAATAATATAATTATTTTATTGTGTAGAAAAACAGAGTTGAAAAGTTAAGAGAAAGAAAATGTGTAGCCCATCTGCTTATATATTTCATAAATTTTTATAGTGTGCAACACTGACTATCCTAGGAAATGAAGCCTTCTAGGCTGATTTACTGCCATTAGTCACTGAATTACAGTGACAGACGGAGAATTACAGTGGCAGATAGAGATAAAACATTTATGGACATTCATTTGCTCACTTTTTCCTACTCTTGGACCCATAATAAGAAATTTGGCAAACTCATTTTTTTTTTTCTATCCATGCTGTGGTAATCACCAAAAACCTACACTTGAATTTTATCTTAAATACAGGGCCAAATCAAGATCTGAAGCAAACTTTAGAAACATTACAGTTCCTAGAAATTATACCAACTGTGGAATTTAGGCTAGGACAAAAATGTATGAGTCTTTCTCTAAATGGATTTCTCTCCATTGATGTCTGCTTGTCATGCCCATGATTAACATACCAGGATGCACCATGGAGAGGTAAGACTTCATTCAAATTCCCAGTCATACGTGCCTAAGGAAACCTGGGTTTATCTGCAGTGACTAAAAACTGACTGTTCAGAAAGGTGTGTGTGTCCCATATATGCTGTGCCATAACTTCCAGGTGCAGATGAATAGCTTAGAAACCCAACTGCCTCTGTAGTTAAAGAGTTTAGCTTCAGTTAGGCTATAGAGAACCTTATCATAATTTATTTGCACTGTCCTGGACCTTCACTTCCTCTCTGTCACATGAATACAGGGTTACCTATAGCCAATACTGTCAAATGATTTAAGAGCAATCTGGAATATAAAGGAAATTTTTTCTGTTACCAGAAAAAGTTGATCAATCAATGCCATCGTACTGGTTTCTGTCCATTGCCTTTACAGAATCCAGATTGTGCTTAATTTTTTACTATGTCTAGTTTTTTAAAGGTATAGTTATATTTCATGGTATAGGGCACATTTTTTACATGTGCCTGTGAATTCTAAAAATTCCACATTTTTGACAGAGTTTATAATAAAATCTTACAAATAAATTGCATGTCACTATTTGATTAAAACATATACAAGAGTATAATTTTTTGTCTTTGCTTTTTTTTTTAATTTATTGTACAAATCTTGTACACAGTTTTAAGACTAGATTTGAGGAAAAGTAGCAAGAATGCATCACATTTTCTCTACTATGTTCAAAAGCAAGATATTCATAATTGGATGTTTTGACAAAAAGGCAACAAAGAATTAATATTTCATCTTTTCTCTATTTTATAATGTATTTCACTTTTTTGAACAGACAATCAAAATGCCTCTTTTTGAGTTTTTGAAAAGTATAAAAGCATTGTACCTCTGTTATTTTAAAGATTCTCTTCTTTTCTTAAAATAATCAGGCTACTACTCAGAAATGTGAAGTGGCTTCCTTGTATCTGTTTTGATCTTATGCTCATGTACAAAGCATATAAAGAGCCACCTCTGCTTGCAAAATTATTTTACATTGTATTACAGTTCATTTTCCAAAATATAAGATACATGATATACTCACGTGTAAGTTCTTATGTTCTGGGTCTGGGAATTTACCTGTATACAAATTATATTTGCCTTTTTATGTAGGATCAGAATCTCACGCATTAATATATTTATTACTTGAAAAGTGAATTCCCTTTAATTTACTAATTCTGAAAACTCTGATTGTTCATTATCACATTTTTTAATTAAAATGAAGGACAATGGAATCTTCACTTTTGAAACTTTAATTAAAAAACTGTAATGATGCAAGTGTAACTAGTTTCATTTAAATTGCAGCCAAGTGATTGTCAATAATTTACACTAGATATTACTTTACTGAGGGATGGTCTTAAACAGGGAAAGAAAGGAGAATAGAGGCAAAGGGACAGGAACAAAATCAGTGCCTAGTCATTCGGGGACCAGGAGATAAGACTGTCACGTCAGGTTTGACTGAAGGTGACAGTTTAAAGGCTGAAGCACAGGAGATGTACTTCTTATGCAACCAAATGGGTATTCTGGTTTTAATGGTAATTTGTTTTCAAGAAGTGTTTTTTCAGCCAACATCAATGTCTCTTGCCTTAGGTGGATTCATCAGTCCTGCTCCAGATAGCAACATATATCAGACCCCTTAGTCCATAAACTACTGAAACTTCCATCATTCTCTCTGCTGTTTCAACTAATTCCTTCATGAGAACTTGTTTCCCCGTTTAAATCAAAACTGCTATCTTTTTTCACTGTCATTCTTTCAGCTACAATTATGTCTTTCAAGTCCAGTCTGGTTTCACTTTGCTTCCCTTTTTTCTACACCCACGCAGTCTGGTCTTCCTCATGCTGAAGAATATTTGGTGCTCATCCAGACTGACTTAGTTCCCTTTTTTCTCTGCCTTTTTCACTTCAAACAATATATTTTACTTTTCCCTACAAAAAGGGAAATTAGGCATGGTCAGGAAGTGAGTGTACTTGAAAAACAGTTTTTCACTATCAGTTCATTATCTTAACCCCATTAAACCATTCTGTTTAGCTCTTGGTAGGACAGTGTCTGGGTATTTTTCTGGTATTTACTCCTGAAGCTATTTCCAAAAAAAAGCATTATAGATGAAACTGTGCCAGATTCAGTTTCCTCCATTTTATACTGCCTTCCAGAACTATCCCTGAGGACTTCTAACCTTCAAAAACACACATTTTCTCATACTATGCCCCAGGATATTCAACTCACACCTACAGTTTCATGCAATAAAAACTCCATCTTGTTCCAAAACTACTACTAAGACAAAAAAGCTATGAACAGAAGAGTAATAAAACCTCCTAAAGGTGTCTCTCATAACTCATAAGAATATTGGTTGTACCACCATTCATGTTTATCTCTTTAAGTTAAAATATCAGTTAATATACAGATAATTGAAAAGAGAAGTTACTAGCCCTGCTGCTGAATGGGTTAGAGTATCACATACCTTCCCATGAAAACTTGGCAGTCAGAATATCAAGTCAGTCCGTAGGCATCCCAAATCTGGGCAAATATTAATTATTTTACTGTGAAAATTGTTGTAAATATTTGCTGGGAAACACTGCTTTATCTGTGACTTCCACAGATTTGAAAGAGTAATACTGGAGTGCAAGGCAAAGAGCACAATTCATAATACCACTTCCAAGTTTCCCCTTTTCCCACCTTAATAGTAAACATTTAGGTATAATCATAATTTCAAATAATTCAGGATAGTTTTGTTTAAAATCTTGCTTTCTTCTCATCACACCCCCGGCATGCATGTATTTTCAGGCTTCCCTGCATTAATTTGACATCTATATATATAAAAGAAGGTACTGGTTAAGACTCTACTTATTATGTTTCACCTTTGTTGATCTAACTGTTGAATTTTATAAGGGTATTTTAGAATATTTCCATATTTTAGAAATGCTAATGAAGTCGCATGTTACACACTGAAGTTCAGAACTTTAAAAGGCTGAGAACTTTTACAGCCAGTTTTGAATACACCTGCCTTCTAGATGTCTGATGTCTAGATTTTGGGTTTATTCAGCACATGTACTTTGGATATCAGAGTAACTTTTGTGTACTCCTGTGAGCTAAAGCTATTAGAAAAAAATTATTATGTCTTCAATTTAGGACAGTTGGCTGCAGCCATACCTGTAGCTACATAGTGTGCAAAAATGAATCAAAAAGGCATAGCTGAAGTGTGCTGTACTCTAGGTAATCCTGCCTAGTGTCTGACACTTCAGGAATTAGAGGAGTTCATCGGAGATGAGAGAGCTTCCAGTTGCTTTGGCCTGCACTGGAGATCACTGCCTGAAGAAACAGGGGCACAACTGATTTCATGACAGCACCTCCCACTGCTTTACTACAGGGAAACTTGGACTAATAAGGGAGAAGAGGTTTTTGCTATAAGTCTGTCCATGGATATTTAACCTCCAGCTCTTTCCTATATGATGAACATTTTTTGATCTTTTTATGCAACAATGTATGCTGATGTATATGTATTTATATTTGTTCATCTTTATATAGGGCCTTAACTAAGCCCCCTGACTACATGAGAGTGTAGAGCAAAATATATTTCTGATCTGTCCTCTCTGTGCACTATCTCCTGAATGCTGAAATAATGGCTAATCTCACTTCTATTGTTAAATTCTAGTGATTGCTTCTGAAGTTTCCACAAGTGTTGCTGCATGATTAATAAAAGGTGGAAACTAGCTGTTGCCTGACCTGTAATGTGCCCTGCATGGTTTATTTGCATTTGTAGACATGCCTTACAAAGGTGGTGTGTGTTGTAGAGGCAACTTGTTTAGGATCTGAGCAGCAGAGCAAAACAAATTTATATTATTCAAACAGCAGTACCTCATACTGATCAAAGAGTAGCTTTAGTAGGCTCTGAAGGGGTTCATCCTTTAATTCTTGCCCACTAGAGGCACTATGGCTGTGCCCCAGGTTTTAGAGCTTTATAGTGCATTGTAGTAGAATGATGGCCCATTATGATTAGTGTGGTGTCCCTGTGGGAGGCTTCAAAAATAAATGGTAGTCCAGTCGAGTGACTGAGAAACTTTCCAAAAGAACAAAATACTTCCATAATCTCAGTGGAAATACTCCTAAATTTTGTAGAGAATTATGACTCTTTTAGTGATGTCATTAGACTGGAGGAACAAGAGGATTTTAGTCATAGGCCTAATTTGCAAGTAACAATCCCACAGAACTATAGAAGATCAGAAATTTCCCTTACTCCACAGAGACTGATACCTATGATAGACTAGGGAGTGAAAGACACTTATCCTCCAGCAATTCAAACAAACTTTTCCTTTGATAACTGGGCTGTTAATCAGGTAGTATTTATCATATTCACTGTCCTTTCATGAGTTCAAGAAATTACAATAGAGAAATTCAAGAAGTAGATTTTACTGCTGGCAATGTATCCATTACCCAGCATGTTAGCAATTTATAAAAGACTGTCAAACAATTTATTCAAGAGGCAAGTGTACTTAGCAGTTTAAAAAACAACCTGTTTATTTGTGGGGTCTGTGTTTCTTTTTTCATGTTAATATATACTTCTGTTTTCCTTCTCAGTCCAGGTATTTCAGGTAAAATTGGCATCTAGTATTGTCACATTTTCTTTTTCTATTCTAAATTAGTTCCTATCAAGCACTGAAATTTCAATCTGCCTATGGGAATTCCTACATAACAAACATAAATTAAATTTACATCTACTTACTGGTAACTTGCTTTTTTGAAAAGAATTTCAGATCTGCTGGATACTTTGATACTGTTTTTTCTTTTCTCTTTATCTGATATAGACATCTTTAGGTAGTGACCGATTCTATGTCCTGTATTTGAATGCTTCTTACTACCAGATTTGAGGTGCAATTTTGTCTGGAGACACATTTACAAAAATGCAATAAATTTGATAGAAAATATACTTTTAACTTGTGTCAAATATTATTCTAGACACATTGGTTGTCAAAACAGAAATGTTGCAAAAATGCATTTTTTCTTACTGATCCAGCTGATTTAATGAAAACACAATTAAAATCCTATTGGGATAGAGCAGTTATAATCTTTCATTTTATGCATGGTCGATAAAGGAACATGTGGTACTGAAGATTTTCTAGGGAACAGGACCAGTATTGAAAAAAGGAAGCTGGATACTGTGAAAAATATTATTAATGTCAAGAACATAAGATATATTCTTTTGCAAAATAAAATCTGTTAATCTAAAAAGACAAAGAAATATTTCTCTATAAAAATCAAAGTACAAAGGCGTGAAAAAAATGTTTTAAATATTTTAATTCTTACTCATATATAACTCTGAAAATTATAAATCTATTTCAGCACTTAATTGACTGATACTCAGATGCAGAATTGACACTTGCTTGTTTTGTCCGTTTTGGAAAAAGTTGTTCCCAAATAATTCTACTGGTATATAACCAACAGTAAATTCTGCTTTTCTTCTATCTTTTTGTCTTGGAAACTTTTTCTCAGTATCATTGTTTCATTCAACCAGAATCCTTCCAAAATTAATAATGTATACAAACTGGTCTCTTATGAAGATGCAGTAAAAACGGTACATGCCTCGGCAGTATAGCCTAATTTAATTTCACCTGAAAGGAACACTACATTTGATGCATCCTGATAGCATTTCACAATGCAAACCAACGCACGACACAAAAAAAACATGAACAATTGGAATCTTGTTTCAAAATGATAAAGAGTTTTGCATTAGTAGCCCTAATATTTTCCTTAGGGTTTTTTTTTTTTTTTTAGAATCTCCATAATAGCTGCAACTAGAATAATAATGGCTCTACTGGCTTTGCTTCGATTACATGACATATCTTCTATGAAAGTTCACATACAATTTTTTAAAAACTGACTTAAATTCAATTTCGTGATATCCCTTTGTATTTGTGTAGGATGATCAGGTCTGTTGAAACTCTTGTCCTTTCTACACCAAATATATAGATTATATAGAGACTAACTGTGACAGCCAGCTACCTCAGTCCTTTAGGTACTTTTTTTTTAAACTTATATCTAAGTATTTATGTATGACTTTTTCTTTTAGTTAGTAGATATGTGAAGGTTGTTTCTCTTCATTATCATAAACATCTAGCATTATTTGGGATCTTGCCTGGCTCCAGCTTCTCTGCAAGGCAGTTTCATACGTAGCAACAGCTCTCTATAAGTGTTACTAAAATTTCATCAGTAAAATCAAGGGAGTACAGAGAAAGCAAATCAGGATTAGATGTCTAGGACAATCTGAATAACATTCTGCCCTCTCTAATGACTAGGTTACCATTCATAGCAATGGGAGTCCAGACACCCAGTTCACACAGAGATACCTATGAAGTATTTTAATTAACACATCTGGGGTGTCTTAACTTACATTTGAATCCCATCTCTGTATTACATGTAGAAAAATTACATGTCCTTTCAGAGGACATTAAATATAATTTAATTTCCTTTCTTGGCAATTAAAACAAAGTGGCCCACCATCCCTTATTGTCTATATTTTCTCTTTGCATAAGCCATTGTTTACACATATTCATGGTATGCTTTCTGTGAGAGACTCAGAAAGTAAAGTGTTAATGGAGTCATTAATTAAACAGTTTTTTCTCCTTTTTGATGGCTAATTATGTTTTATACTTGCTTATGCAGGTGACTTTGGAGCAACTGTATTTATTACTGAAATAAAACAACCCACACCACCTTGTTACAAAAAGATGGCATTTCTACCTTAGAGAAAACAAAATTATGCAAAGCCTAAGAAAACAGAAACCAGTCTAAACTGAATAGATATGATAGAAAAGAACAAGGACTCTTTTTATCTTTCTCTACGGACGTTCAAATGAAATCAGCTTCCATCTGGTTAAGAGCCCATAACTAACTGTCCCTCTGCTCACTTGACAGACATTTCATTCAGAGACAGAAATCAGTGGCAGAATATTAATATATCTAGGTACCTGACCACAGAAAATGACACTTGCTTGGGGGAGGGGAAAGCATTATTTGCTGCTTCTTTTTTTGCTGTTCTTATTGTTGTTTATATGCTTTTTTATGCTTAGGGAAAAAACTTGTGGATGGCATAGCAGGTTGTTTATTATTCTCTTGTCTGTGTGGAGGCAAAAATAGGAAAGTAATACTGAATAAGCTCATAACCATCTGTAATATCAAGGTCAGCCTAGAAAAAAAGTATTTATTGCTCTAAACTTTCATCATGTTTATTCATAAAGATATTTCTTTGAAAATAGTCTGTTGGTTTTACTCGGCCTGGTTTTTGATGTTGGTTGGGGGGGCACAGAGGTGGCTTCTGTGAGAAGCTGCTGGAAGCTTCCACCATGTCCAGCAGAGCCAAGCCCTGATGGCTCTGAAGATGGACATGCCGCTGGCCAAAGCTGGGCCAATTAGAGATGGTAGTTATGCCTTTGTGATGATATATTTAAGAAGAAATCAAAACAAAGGGCACAAAGATTTTTTTTCTAGCCAGAGAAGGAGGAGGAGGTGACAACATTTGAGGGAAACAACATGGAGACAACAAGGTCAGTGGAGAAGGAGGGGCAGGAGGTGCTCCAAGCATCAGAGCCAAATTTCCTCTGCAGGCCAGGGTGAAGACCATGGTGGAGCAGCTGCACCCCTGCAGCCCATGGGGTCCATGGAAGATGCAGAGATTCACCCATAGCCCGTGAGGAGGTGCCCTTGCGGGAGAAGGTGGATGCCTGGAGGAGGCTGTGGTCCAGCGGGAGTCCCAGTGGAGAGAGGGGGCCCCTTGCTTCCAGGATGGAGCAGCCTGTACTTGGAGGTCTGCACCCTGTGGATGAGTGACCCATGCTGCAGCAGTTTTGGGAGGACTGACTGCTCANTGGGGGAGGGGAAAGCATTATTTGCTGCTTCTTTTTTTGCTGTTCTTATTGTTGTTTATATGCTTTTTTATGCTTAGGGAAAAAACTTGTGGATGGCATAGCAGGTTGTTTATTATTCTCTTGTCTGTGTGGAGGCAAAAATAGGAAAGTAATACTGAATAAGCTCATAACCATCTGTAATATCAAGGTCAGCCTAGAAAAAAAGTATTTATTGCTCTAAACTTTCATTATGTTTATTCATAAAGATATTTCTTTGAAAATAGTCTGTTGGTTTTACTCGGCCTGGTTTTTGATGTTGGTTGGGGGGGCACAGAGGTGGCTTCTGTGAGAAGCTGCTGGAAGCTTCCACCATGTCCAGCAGAGCCAAGCCCTGATGGCTCTGAAGATGGACATGCCGCTGGCCAAAGCTGGGCCAATTAGAGATGGTAGTTATGCCTTTGTGATGATATATTTAAGAAGAAATCAAAACAAAGGGCACAAAGATTTTTTTTCTAGCCAGAGAAGGAGGAGGAGGTGACAACATTTGAGGGAAACAACATGGAGACAACAAGGTCAGTGGAGAAGGAGGGGCAGGAGGTGCTCCAAGCATCAGGGCCAAATTTCCTCTGCAGGCCAGGGTGAAGACCATGGTGGAGCAGCTGCACCCCTGCAGCCCATGGGGTCCATGGAAGATGCAGAGATTCACCCATAGCCCGTGAGGAGGTGCCCTTGCGGGAGAAGGTGGATGCCTGGAGGAGGCTGTGGTCCAGCGGGAGTCCCAGTGGAGAGAGGGGGCCCCTTGCTTCCAGGATGGAGCAGCCTGTACTTGGAGGTCTGCACCCTGTGGATGAGTGACCCATGCTGCAGCAGTTTTGGGAGGACTGACTGCTCATGAGAGGAGCTCACATTGCGGCAGTTTTGGAAGAACTGCTGCTTGTGAGATTGGACCATGTTGGAGGAGTTTGCAGAGAACTGCCTCCCATGGGAGGGACCCCACAGTGCAGCAGGGGAAGCACTCTTTTCCCTGAGCAGTGGAAGATGATCTCGGTGATGAACTGAACAAAACCCCCACTCCCTGTCTCCCTGCACTGTTGGTGGGAAGGAGGGAGGAGTTGTGGGAAAGAATGGTGTTTTAAGGGCTAATTTTACTTCTCATTAGCCTCCTCTGTCTCTGTCAGTAATAAATTCACTTTATAACTCTAAGTTGAGCCTGTTTTGCCCTTGGAGTGTTTTCTCCTGGTCCTTATCTAGACTCATGACCCCTTCATTTAATTTTTTTTTTTCCTCATCTGCCCAACTGTGTCAGGGGAGAGAGCGAGTGAGCGGCTGTCGTGGGTGCCTGGTATTTGGCCAGTGTCAAACCACAACAAATAGCATTCCAGTCTACATGCAAACAAATTATCATTCTAAGGACAGCAAAAAAAATTGCCAACCCATTTGAATGCTAATAATGCCAAAAAAAGTGTGTGAACAGTCAAAATTATTAGCAAATAAATTCAAAGTAATCTCTTTCAATTAAATATATAGTAAAAAACCGCTGAGTGCAACCAGTCCAAACACTAGTTGAGAACATGATGGTTTTGTTTTTTTTTTTTGCAAGCAAACAATAGTACATTCTCTAGAGATTCACAGTATTATTCAGGGCAGGTAACTGAAATCAGTGGATTTCAACTATGCCCACATGACCAAACAGCACTAGGGGTATGATGTGACTGTACTTCAAAATATTCTGCTGTGTCTATATCTAAAAAAATGTGTGAACTTGCTTTCCAGGATTATGTCTCATAATTGGGTCTAAATGTGATATGTAAGATATTGCTTTAAGCTTATGTGCCTATAAGTTATCTAATCAGGAAATTAACCTAAAGAAAGAGGATAAATGATAAATATTTTTAGTAATAATTCCTTTCTGAGTATGCAGTTACTAAAAAAATATAGAATGTTGCCTTGCTTAGACTGAATATTACCAAGTAAATATGAAAATAAGGGGAAATTCTGTAGTGTAAGAAAGCTTGTATAAGTACATGTGCACACTGCAGACTAAATTGCATTCATGTTATCTATACACATTTTAAAAATAATTAAGCAGAAAAACATTGATTACTCTTGATGTGAATATTATGTTAATGTGGTTAGAATGCTGAAATACATGGGAAAGAATCAAAATATAGATGATAGAACAGTAAGGTATTATTTAAACACAAAGGAAAAGATTGCAAATTTGTTAGAATAAAGACATGGAAGAACTGAAAATGATTACATCACGGTAGAACTGGGATCTTTCAGGTAGTGGTTATAATCACATTGCAACAGCTGAGCATTGCAAGTTAAGAGCCATTTCTCAGCTAAATTTTCAGTTAAGCTACTAAGTGATGTAAGTTTCATTTTGAAATTCCTCGGGCCTTAACTTTTTTTACTGGCATAACAAAGACCGTTCTTCAAAAGCTTAAACATTTTCTACTCGTACAAAGAAAATCCAACTGAAGAAGTTCGAAAATTTTAATTTATTGCATTTATTTTATTGAGTTGTAAAGTGACCATCAAACAAATAGAGAAAATATTTAGCAAAAAAAAAAAAACAAACCCAATTGTTATACAGATTTTTCATTTAGAAACACAGAAAGAAAATTCAGTAAAACTTTTATGCACTGATAATTTCTCCTTTTTTCTGTAGCTAAAGAGAATCTTGTGACAATTGTAAACTGAAAATGCAATAATCAGCAGACAATACTGTAAATTGAACCCAAATGCTAAAATAGTGTAACTTGCCCTAGTATAGAAATATTTTGTAACACTGTGATGGCATAACCAGACAGAAAGGATTTTAAATAAATGTTTGAACAATGTGACAATTCAAGGGGTAAAGAAAGACTGGGTTTGTTGCACCACAAGGCATCCAAGTGATAGAAGGACAAACGACAAAGGAAGTAGAACATCAAACAGGCAGGGCATCCTCCTGGATATACAAGAGACATAACAGGAAACAACAAAAATAAGCTGGATCAGGAGCAGATGAGACACCCCACTGTTGAGGAGCAGAAAGGCCTTGCAAAGTGAGGGCCTTGCTGCCTTTGTAAAATCCTTGCTCACTTCTGTTATTTTGGCTAACTAGAAAAGCATTCTGGGAATGACTCAACTAAACTAGAGGTGAAAAACAACTTACATAATGGTAAAACAATTTTTAGAACCAATAAGTGCTCACATAGTGGGGTTGGTGATTGGTCACACCTGATGCCTGTTCCTATTGTGGTCTATGGTGGTTGGTTAAGCACATTTGTTGTGCCTCACAAGTATGTAAACTCATAACAAACCAACAGTTTAAGAACCCTGGATTTTTGCAATAAAGTATACTATACCATAGTGGAGATTGTGTGTTTAACGCTGCACCCCACTTATTGGAGAGGGACATGAAAAACCTTTTAGACATAAGTGAGGTAAATCAGCAAAGAAAGAAGTCAAACTCATTTCAATTCCATCTTTTTATTTTGCCCAAAGAGTTCTTACATCCAATCACTCTGATATTGGTTACATAGAGCCACCAAGGACCACAGCCATCAATGATAGCTGTATGATTTGAGCTCCTTAGCACAATATATTCACAACTACTTTAAGCCTTAGGTAATAAGGGTGAACAGCCTTAAATATGTGGTAATAAAGAGTAATGATGTACATTAATTTTTTTTCTTAATAACTGAATTTAGTAAAGTGTTTGTTTATTTAATTGGTTTAGTTTTTATTTTAAAACTGCCTTAAATTGTCACACTTCTAAATACTACCACCACAGCAATTTTAAACTCTCTAACTAATAAATATCAGCAGGCCAGTAGGTTTGTCTGACACACTGAGTAATTGCTACAGCCAGAATTACAGAAGCAATGGCAAATTTGATGCATGGGCAAAGGGGACCCTCCCCTTCAACAGATGTGCAGAGATTAGTTTAAGACAGCTATGAAACCATACTTTTTTTGTTCCCTCAATGTACCTATTTATATAAAGACAAACCAATATTTTTATACTTGTCATAACTTAGTTACTTTTTTATCTCAATGATATGGTCACTTCTTGGGTACATCTCCATATCAGGCAGAGGAATTCCTTTGTTCGTGGTTTTTTTAATTTTCAGTATTATCTGATAGCAGGATATTTCAAAGCTAGGGAAAGTGTGAAAAGAGTATATAGAGAGGATTTACCCACATATATATACATAAATGATTAATATATAATACTACTATATATATGGTGAGAGTGACTAATAGCTTATAAGAAGTTGACACAATATTGACTCTTCAACTATTCAACTCAAATTTTTTACTGTCTTCTTGTCCATTTGGGAATTAAAATATTGCTTTCAAGAATTCCCAAGAGCTTGTCTTATTCTCTCCTTTGAAAAGAATTGTAAAACCAGAAGTACAACTAAATGGTTTAGATTTTTTGTGTGCAATTTATCTTTCAAACATATTTATTTAAAGACTATTTGATTTCTTCTTAGTAGCTACAATATGTAAAAAGCAAAAGACAGAACATAATCCTTTGCTTACCCTTTTTTTTCTTTATACAAAAGCAAAGACAGAGTAAATGGAGTACTATTTATTAACATTACTGTCTAAGATTTGCTTTGACTTTTAAGAAAGTTGACTTCATCTTTGAAGTCAGAGAGATAAAAAAGAACCATTTTTCTTTCCTACTGCTTTTATTTCTTTTGAAATACTTGTTTAAGAAAAT
Source organism: Grantiella picta (assembly GCA_013397955.1). Lineage (NCBI taxonomy): Eukaryota > Metazoa > Chordata > Aves > Passeriformes > Meliphagidae > Grantiella > Grantiella picta. The sequence goes on along the minus strand of VZRM01007744.1, from coordinate 599,748 downwards.
GATATCAAATGTGAATCATAATATTAGTAGTCTTTTATGAAACCAGATTCTAGGAGAAACACAAATAAAGGAACAGTTCTCTGTCAAAACCTAGATATGTTCTGTCTTTGAGAATTTCCTTGGTAAATTCTAACATTGGATTGGTTCTTTAAAATTAATATCAGTAAAGCAAGAATGTCAGCGTTCAAAGGCAATTAGAGATATGGTTGATAATGATGCATACCCACCAAAACCATCCATCTTCCATCACCTTTGAAAGACTGAGACAGTCAGGCAAGATTTCTGGTGACTCAAAAAAAACAAAAAGCAAATGTCACACTCACCTTCAAGATGGGCAAGGAAGAGAGATTCAGGAAGGTGCAGACCTTATTCAGCTGAAGACTGGAAACATCAAGGCACATGTAGGACAAGAGGACAGCTGAGAACAGCCATTTACTGAGGGTGGATTGATGCCTGACCATATTGATTTCCTTCTCTAACAGGAAGATCAGCTTGGTGGGCAAAGGAAATGCCTGCCCTAAGGTTACCAAGATTTTTTACATGGTGTCCCACAGCGCACCTTCTTGGAAAAAAATTGTCTGGATGTATAGAATGACAAGCTGAGTGAAAAATTGACTAAATTGCCATGCTGAAAGAACAATTGTCAGCAGTTCAAAACCGAGCTTTAGCCAGATATTATACGTCAGCCTGAGTTACTCCTCAGAGTTGATACTGAGGTCAATATTGTTCAACATCCTCATTAGTGGTCTGCATGATGAGGGAAAATACACATTCAGCATGTCCCTGGACAGAAGGACAGCTTTTATACTGAAGGACTGGCTGCCATTGGAAAGGTTTTCAACTGACTAGAGAAATGGGTGGACAAAAATAACTTCGATTTCAATAGCCCTGTACATTGGACAAAATAACACCATTTAACAGTACAGACTGGAAGCTAACTACCTAGACAGAAAAGAGACAAATAATTTTTTGAGACGACGAGTTGAACAGAAGTCAGCAGTGTGTTCTGCAGCAATGAAAGCTAAATGCCTGCTGACCTGCATTAATGAGACACTGGGAAAGTGTTAGGAACTAATATCGTGGTTTTTGTGTTTTGACCATTTCTTAAGTAACTGTTTACAGCCATTTTAGGAGAAAAAATCTGATCTGATGCAGTGTACTCACCCTCATGTTCTAAAAATGATGAATGGGTAAATTCCCTACACAAACTAGAGAAAATACTGTTACATGTAGAACAGTTTTTCAACAGCTAACTTCAAGGAATGCAGTGCAATGACTGGTTGGGACAGTGTTTAATTGTATCTTTAATATCCTGAGGATTTGAGGTGAGGCTGTCCCAGGGCAGAGCAGAGCAGGACAATCCTCTCCTTTGCCCGGCTGGCAATGCTGTGCCTGATGCCCCCAAGGACATGGTTAGCCCTTTTGGCTTCCAGAGCACTGCTAACTCATATTGAGCTTGCCATCGACCAGGACTCCCAGGTCTCTTTCCATGGCACTGCTCTTTAGCATCTCATACCCCAGACTGTCTGTACATCCAGGGCTGCCCCATCCCAGGTGCAGAATCCAGTACTTGCTCTTGCTAAACTTTTTATGGTTAGTGATTGTCCAGACCTCTAGTCATAAATAAACCTCTGAGTTATTTTCCTCTTAGGGAGGTAAGATCTACTCATCTCACTAGGCAGAGAAGGCTTTTAGTAGATAAACTGAAGTAACTTGTTTTTTAAACAGGAGCAAGTTTAAATCACTAAGAACTCTTGGAAAAAGATCCACATTAGCAGATAGGAATTTCAGTGCTCCTTGGACTTACCATTTAAAAAGAAGCTCATGTCTTGGATCACAAGGAATTCAGAAGGTAATCCCTGGGCTGTCAAGGTCAGTGCAGAGCAGAACCTGAAGCCAGCAACACAGGAGAGTGTGATAATATTTTAATAAAAATCACATTTGGTTTTTTTTTCAGTCTTTTCTCACCTATATATAGATATAGTAAGTGCAATTGTGACCCAAATCTAGGGACTAGAGATCTCTCTAGAAAGACCCAAATCTAAACTCACAAATGTAGATATGTAGCAAGATGCCATAAGTACTATGCATCCACAACCCTTGCAAGTACTGTCTTTATGCTTTAGAATTTGCTTTTTTCATATTAGACATTTAATAGACATTTAATTTTCCACTGAGATATTGCAGAGCAAATATATAACACCAATCAAGCAGAAATTAACTGATTGATTTTAATTATGTTGCAATAAGGTGCCACTGCTTCAAGGGTTTCATCCAGGGTGAATTTTTATTACAAAATTCTGTAAAAAAATTAATGGAACAGCAAAAAGTCTTAGCTGATATCTCAACTACAGTGCATCATCTCCTTTTCATGACTGTGCATTTATGGTTCTATTGTAAAGGAAAAAAAATTGCTCATGCTTGATGAATTGCTCAGTGATATAAAGTAAGTTATGCTATGTCTTGATCAAGCATGCCCATATTCCCAATAATGCCCTCTGACTAGCTTTATGTTTGATTGTTTACATTCCACAAAGCCTTCTCTCACTTACCGATTTTGCAGCTCAGATGCAGTCCTTCTCGCTGAACAGAAACCCTGTATATTACAGTGATTATGCCCCCAGGTATTCTTGTCATGCCACGCTTGCTGCACATTCAATAGTACAATTGCAGCAAAGAGAATGGGAGACCCTAATGGCTTTATGACTGCAGAAATATACATATGCTTGCAAAATCTTCCTTCCCTGCCCATCCACTCGAAACAGAGCACAATTTGCCCGTACGCTGTCTGTTTTACTTGTACATGATATTTCAAGATCTGAACATATTTTAGTCTTGGAAGTTCTATATCTAAACAAACCAACTACTGTCAAGGAAATCTATTTTTAAAAAGTCACAAAACAAAACCAAACCCCTGGTAGTCTATACAGTTTTTATACCGACGACAAGTACATTTTTCTGCTTTGGACTAAAATTTTATCTAGACTTTTTGTAAACTGAAGACACCATAGTTTTTATCTCTTTAAAGAGGAAATAATGTTTGTCAACAACAACAAATACTATTTCTGATTTGGGAATGCATCAGGTCTTTTATATATACAAATGCAGTAGTGAATGTGATTCTCTGATTTTGATTTTAACAATTCTTTAAAATGGTCTTTCGTATGAAATATGACATAAATAATAGGATCCTGAGTTTACATAATTCTTTATGTTGTGGAATAGGATGAGTACTTCTATACTATGTTTCATGTCATATTATATATGCAGATAATGCGATTGTCCCTCTTAACCTTAAAGACTGAAACCATACAGGTCAAATTAAGTCACAAACGCATTCAGTGCTTATTGGATATCACTGAATATGTTAGCAGCTGAAACAGCTTTGGAAAAAAAACCCAAAAAACAAAAAAAACCCCAAATCATTTAACTATTAATAGCTTAAAAAAAAGAAAAAATATTAACATCTTAAAGAATGAAAAAAAAGTACCAATTTAGCATATAAAAGTGGATCACTAAGCTAGTTGCTTGGTCTTCGCTTGCAAAATTAAGCCTGCATTCTGCTGCTGGAAGTTATCAATATTTAACTGCCCCTGACAAGACAAAGGCACATAGTACGAATCAAGAATTATTACTGTGAATACATAAGTCTTTACCTGAAGTGTTTTTATATCAATAATTGATTTTCAGTATGCAACAATACAGAGTTTGGATCTCATTAAGAAATTGGGACATAATTATCAAATATTCTTTACCCTAGCAGATAACATTGAAACAGTGGAAAAAATTATGTATTTCTTTTTAAAAAAGTTTTGGAAGTGTCTAAGATGAAATTCTCAAAATTAAAGCAGGGAATTATGATGAAATTAAATTTTCAGGGATAGATACAAAACTGGTTGAAAAGCTCACAGAATGAACAGATGCCAACTTTTTGATTGGTTAGTATGTCAGGTTTCTGATCTGGTCACAGTTTTGTTCAATACTTTTATTGAGTTAACTGGTAGAATACAGACCATATTCTAAAATTTTTTGATGACATCAACAAACCAGTTTGAATCAAATTAGAGGGGTTGCAAACAGATTATATTATTGGATTTTAAAGTCTGCAAAATAAAGATGTTTTGAAATCAGCAAGAATAACAGTGCATAGCAGCAGTACAGTGTTACAGTTCAGTTCTGTAAAATTCACTAAAAAAAATACCGACTAAAGAGTTAAGAGACATTGCTGCTTAAAAGATGGAAGCTCGCAGGAGTTAAATTAACCATTGGTGATGGGGAAGAAATAATTCTCTGTATGAAAAGGGAAAATGTCATTTAGGAAGCAATATGATTTTTCTGTCCTAAGTTTCAGTCTCATCTTGACACACTCAGAAAGAAAAGTATAGTCAAAATAGGAGATAGCAAGAAAGAATTGCATGAAAACTTGAAAACATAGCTAAGGAGGAAAGGTCAAAGACAATGGTTTTGTTTTATTTAACAGACAAAAAAAAGAAAAGACTGCCATGAAAAGGATAATAACCAGATGTCCTCATTCTGTTGGCAAAAAAAGAGGTTTATGTCAAATATAAAGAGAAATTTTCCTTATAATAAAAGCAGTGAACTGTGATTATAGAATACACTTTTGAAGAACTGAATAGATAAATATCTGTGACTATATTTATAGTCAATTAATGTTTCATTCTTCTTCAGTAAAGGAGAATGGAGTGACCTTTCACAATAACATCCAGCCTACTACTTACATGACTTTTTTATTGTACATTAATAAAGAATTGAAAAAATATTTCAAATGTCATGAGCTATGAGACATGCCAAATTTATTGAGAATACACCATAATTATATTACAAGATATAAATATATAAATAGTGTATGAACATTATTTTCATAATTTACCTAGATATCAAGAACAAAAGGAAAGGAAATATTCACCTCTTTATTTCTTTTGCATATCTTCAGGGATCAATGCTTCATTATCATTGATGAGATATGGACTTCTAATGTATATCACTCACCAAATACCATCATGGGCAAAGAATTTGAATACATGTATTAATTGAATATATTGCTAACAAAATCAGAGCAGGATAATGTGAAATAAAATAAGACCTTAAAAACACCTTCCCTCCTTTGCAGCTCTACTTCCTCCCTGAAGCGGTGCAGGGAGACAGGGAAAGAGGGTTATTCTCAATTCATCACAAGTTGTTCCTGCTGCTGCTTGGGGAGAAAAGTCCTTCCCCTGCTCCACTGTGGTGTCCCTCCCACAGGAGACAGTTTTCTGTGAACTTCTCCAGTGTGAGTCCATCCCAGGAGCAACAGTTCCCCATGAAGTGCTGCAGCATGGGTCACTCTTCCACGGGGTGCAGTCCCTCAAGGACACAGGCTGCTCCAGCATGTCTCCAACAGGGTCTGCAAGTCCTAGCAGGGAACCTTCTCTATGTGGGCTTCTCTCTCCACAGGTCCACAGGTCCCTGCAAGCAGTCTACTCCAGCATGGGCCTCCCTTGGGTTCCCAGCCTCCTCTCAAGCATCCACCTGTTTCAGCCTGAATGTTCTGTGTCTTCTCCACAGGCTGTGGGTGGATCTCTTCATCCCCATGAATCTCCATGGGCTGCAGAGGTACAACTTCGTCATTGTGGTCTTTACCATGGGCTGCAGGGCAATCTCAGCTCTGGTGCCTGGACCAACTCCTGCCCCTCCTTCTCCACTGACCTTGGCATCTGCAGAATTGTTCTTCTCACCCTGCTCTTCTCTGGCCATAACTACAACTGTGCAATAATATTTTCTTCTCAAATATGTTATCACAGAGGCATTATCATCATTTCTGACTAGCCAGCAGCATGTCCATCTTGGAGCCAGCTGGCATTGGCTCTGCAGAACATGGTGGAAGTTTCCACTAGCTTCTCACAGAAGCCACCCCTGTAGCCCCCCTGCTACCACAACCTGGCCATAAAAACCCAATACAACCTTTGAAAAAAAAAAATATAATTCATGGAGATAGAACAGAATAGTTAATGCTGATTTATAAAAATTTCCGATGAATGAGAAAAGAGCTTGTATGAGTGCTGACACAACAGAGCTACAGTGAGCATAATGCAGTTTAACTGATATTCAGCAAAAAATAAAATTGTGGTTTTTTTAAAGGCAAACATCAAAGTACATATAAACTGACAACTGCTCTATAACTACAGATGACATCTTTTCCTCTAAAATCATATTTTCTATATGATTCTGCTGACAAAAAAATATTTAATTTTCTTCCGCATATTTATATACATTTTCTTTACAAAAAACCCCCCAATGGCAGAGATACCTGAACCCTCTAAAGGTAAAACTAATTTTTAACCAAATATGTGTAGCCAATTCTATACATAACTACTTTTGTGAACAGTTTATGCATGTTTTATTGATCATAGTGTTTAAAAATGTACAATTTATTTACAACAACCACAAAATATTAGGACATATAGAAGTGGGAAATATATTACAGAAATGAGAAGAATTTGGATTGGCATCTAGCTGGCTTCCATGGATTTTCTATATTTTCTGAACCTTTGCAAAAATGTATAGGTTTGTCAAACATGTTAAATACATCTCAGTAAACAAGTAATATAAAAACATATAGCTTCATACAGAACAGTAGCATTTTGGATCTGCAAACAACTTTTTCCCCTGACTGATGTCGCTACTATTTAGCCTTCTGAGGTTAGCATTTATTGATTCTGTTTTTACCTTGATTGGATCTTACCTACTTCAGTGCTTCAGTAAATTGAAACCTTCTCCAGTTCATGGAAGAAATCTGAGAGCAAGGCAGTGAGAAAATGTACACTGACCTCAATTTGTTTCAGACGGTATTGGTAAAAACATTGTCATCATGTTAAAGAAGTGACCTCAGCTAGCAAGATATAAAAATAAAACCTCTTATTCTCAACAAGCCTTTAACAGAAGGAGATTTAATTATACCCGAAATACAAATCACAGCACTATTTTTCTATATTCTGTAAATCTGAGAATCTCTATTTTCCTAATGATTTGAAAATTCAGCTTCGAAATGCATTCCCTACTGAATAAATTTGTTTTATGTGATGTGAGATTCTTTCCAAGTCTACTGTGTTATTATCCATATTATATGTTTTACTGTTTCTATGTATTTATCTAAGTACCACATATATATAATAATGTTATATCTATAATGTAATATAGTGCAAAAGAATAAATATAGAGTAATATAGTATTTGTAATAAAAGAGCCAAATCCTTATGCCATAAATCCTGGGCCCATGAAGAGAAGCATGGACAAATTGAAAGTTGTGATATTAATGTTTTCAATTCAAAAGATAGAGATTACCTTTCTTCAGAGGTTTTTTTTTTTTTTTTTTGCTTTTTCCAGATGTACATCTCCATTACACTTAGATGATTTTATATAAGTGTTTAAATTTAAGCCCTTTTTTTTTCTTGGATTAATGCTTATCCTTGCAAGTGTGCAACTACCATAACATGATGCTTTTGCCCCCTTTCTTTTTTAATTTCCCATGCACAAAACTTCTGCCACTGGAAAAGAGTTACTATTTACCCCTACTTCTTCCTATGTCACATGTAAACAAAAAAGTGTTTGTGTATCTGTGGTGAGTTAGCCTTAGCAAACAGCCAAACACACACCTAGCTGCTCACTCATTTTCCCTCCTTGGTGGGAGGGGGAGGAAATGGGATGAGCAAGCTCATGATTCAAGATAAAATCAGGGAGATCATTTACCAGTTACCATCACAGGCAACTCAGACTAAACTTGCAAAAAATTGAGCTTATTTATTTACAATAAGAATAAAATTTAATTACTTATTTAAGTAGTGAATAACACAGATAAACTTAACAACTGATTTCCTTCTCCCACTTTCCCAGATCAGCTTCACTCTCTGTAAACAGCACAGGTTGAGGATGTGAGTTTATGGTCAGTAATTATGGGGGTTTCTTTGCTCTTCTTCCTTCTCACACTTTCCCTGTGCCCTTGTATGGAGCTCCCAAGGAGTGCAGTTCTCTCAGGATTATCCACCTGTTCTGATCAGGATCCTTCACAGGCTGCAGTTATTACCTGCTCCAACATCACAGAGCACCAGACAATTATTTTAGGCCTGGATTAATTTATGATTAAAAGATTTCTTAATTTTTATCCTTCTGTTGCAAATAAACATGTAAAAGAAAAGGTAGCTCAGTGAGGGATAATTCAAGGAAAACAAGCATACAGGGTTTCTTAAAAGTGTATTGTAAGTTCAAGCAACAACTCTGGAATCTTCTGATAAAGAACTTCTTGAAACCACATCAGTAAAAATTATTCAACAAGAATTTGAGACATTGAGTATTCCAGAAACTTTTTATGACAAAAATTTCAGCTCAGCACATGTCACACTTGGAAGGGAAGTTTTTAGATCTTGCTACAGATGGAGGATAGTGAATGTAAATTCATTCACAGGAAATCATTCACATGAATTCAAGTGAATTCACATACATAAGAAGCAAAATCTGCTACAACCCTGTTTGCTTGTTTGCTTGCTTTTTTTTTTTCCCAGAAATCAGATATCAACTGGGTAAATCAATAAATAAACACACACCCATATCAGTGTTCCATACGAAGCTAAAGCTTTTTTGTTTGGTTGGAGTTTATTTTTAGAAATCAGAATGTATCGACTCAGTCTTTTAGTCCACCCCTTTTTCATAAAAATCATTTATGTAATGGCAGAGAATACCTTTGTATTCACAAGGGCGTGTGCTGTATATTTCTATCTATGTGGTACTCTATCTACCCAGCCTTCACAAAAAAAAGGGGCAAACACCTCCTCATTCTTCATTTCAGATTGTTCTATCAGTCTTTAAAAATGAATTATCAAACCAGAGACTTGAGGTTCCATCTCTGTGCTGAGTTACACTAGTGGTTGAATTCATGATACCAGAAAATCTGATTTGGTCACCAAAATACCACAAATAGTTAAAATGTAAGTGTTTCAAATCTAAGAACTTTACACATCTTAAAAAAGTTGTGTTCTCCTAAAATATTTTAATGCAGTACAAAGTTTTTGTTTGTTTGTTATTGTTTGCAATTTGACCTTCAATGTCACATGGTGGTATGTCAAATGAAGTAATTCTGATCATGTCTCACATGCATCAACAGGATTGATTAAACCTGACAAGATCCATCAAAATGTGACCCATATGCCTCAAAAAACAGACATAATATTGGCTTCTGAAAACAATAGTGTTTCTTAATAATTTCTGAAACATATATTTTCCTTTGGGAATATAAATAAACACAGATCAACAAGGTAAATGGTTTCCCTGGAACTTGAACTGGATAACTAAAGAGGCCAGAGAGAAATAGATACTCTTGCTCTCTTTCAGGAAACCCACTGTCAAGTAAACAATATTACTTTCCAACCTAAATTCAATTTAAGATAAGATTTTAAAATAACATTTTGTTATAAAAAAGTAAAAAGAAAATTAATTAGATACAGAAATAATCATGAGACAGGAAACCCATTTTGTCTCCTTTGAGTGCTGCATCCCACGACCTAGCAACATGCTAATGGGCTTCTCATGGTCCAGGTGCTGTCCAGTAGCTTCATAGTAATTCACAGAATTCACAAAAATGTTCGTACCGGAGATGAGGAAGCAAATTTCTGCTTAGCAAAGAAGAAAATGTATTACATTCAAATTTAATCTAAGAAAAAACAGATGAATTTGCTTATATGGTAAGTTTTTATAGAAATTACTATAGGCTCATTTTATCATATTCATTTCAACTGAGTTATGAATTAGCCATAAAAATCCAAGAGATAACATAGGAAATAATCTATTTAAATAAAAGAGTATCTGGCTTCAAAATACTTAAATAATTCATTCTCCTTTGGGATTTATTTACACACTCCCTTCCCTCCCCTTTTTTTTTTTCTTTTACCTGAGTGGTCCTCTGTAGTTCAGAATCACAATAGTTCATAGTAAAATTAGAAATAAGGAAGTTACTTGTTTACTAATAATGTAAAAAAAAAAAAAATTGTTTCCCTGAACCCAAAAGAAATTAAATCAGCTGATGGTTTCTGTGCTCATTCATCACTTAACTTAGTCTTTCAACAAAGAATTTTCTCATGCTCATTTTAGCAGCCTGTATCCACCTCTATGTGTGGCCTGGCAGCTACATCTGTCTCTTTCCACGATGTGTCTTGTATTTTTAATGCATATATGTAAACACACAAGTAGCTGTTTATTTATATGTTTGAGTTGCAAACCCTTGATATTCTACAGTGCAATATCACACATGCATCATGGGGCTCCTCCAACCCTCTTAAATGAAGCCAGTGGTTAAACCTCCAGCTTCAGTGACACAAAACCAGACCAACAACACAGATCAGTCTGTGCTAAAACACAAAGCACTAAGTGACTTTATACTGTTCTCATTATGTATTTCTGTCAAGTCCCTTATTTCTGCATAAGTCTGAAAAGACATCAATATAAATTCAATTCACATTAAGGCTTTTAATGGTAATGTATAGAGAATGAAGATTAATATGATTTGCCATATGAATATTTTTATTTATATATTCAGAGATTTAGGACCTCAAAAGAGTTACAGTTTGAAGTCCTGTTGTATGTTCATGTACTACCTTTCCATGATGCAGCAATTATCATATATGTAGATGATTTTGAAATGGGTAGTCTGCTGACAGAAATTACAATCCAAAGAGGCAGTGGTTAGATTTGGCAGACGTGTTATCTTTGACACTGGGTAAAGAGAAAAAAGAGGAAGAGAAAAAAATGTTATTGAAGGCTTAGGAAAACAGAGCTTTTCTGTCAAGTTTTTTTTTTCTGCTGGCATCTCTTAGTATCTGCCCTCAAGCATTTTACTCTTACTGTATTTCATTATTTCACTTTCTTATGTTTCACAGTACAGATTTTACTCATCCAAAACTAACAGCCAAACAGTTATTTTTAAACATTATTTCTCAATGTTGTTAGCTGTTGTAAATATTGGAGACATATAGGCACAGATGAGGTCTGAGCTTAGTGCTGGCCTTAGTCCTAGTTCTTCCACTGTGCAGCTAAACAGACAACTGAGGAAGTGGACAAGTTGGAAAACAGAAAACTCTTCTGGGAGCAGATGACCATGTGTAGGCAGTGGGGTTTCTTAGGGCAGCCTGTGTGACACAGCCAGCCTCAGCTGACTCCAGCCAGATCATCTTTTCAATCCTCATGTAGATAAGAATATTTAAAAAGGGAATTTTTACATTTTAGCAGGAGTTCAAAACCACTATTTGAAGACTTAAGGGTTAAAAACCTATTTGAGGACTTAAGGGTTAAAGTGATACCCTAAGACAAGAATACCTGTATAGAAACTGATACCTCAGAGAGAAAAGCAGCCAAAATGGGGAGGGAATTAATGTAGTCAGAGGGTTAGAGAATATCAGATGAGCTACAACAGATAATGATGGGGAAATAGTACAAAGATTAGTGCAATCAGTAGGATGAAATTAATGAAGGTTTTAAATTGCTGAATTACTTTAAATCAACTTGTCAGTAAGATACAAAAAAGTCAACAGTTTTGGCAATTAGAAAGTAATGAAGATCTTGTAAAGTCATCTATTAAAAAAAAAGCTAGAAAAGGAGAACTTATTTAATTGAAATGCATGCAAATGAGCTAGTCAGATAAAGGTTTCATTCAGTAAGAGTACCATGTACCTACTTCTAAACAAGTGAGTGCTTTCATGGATGACAACAGCATAACAATACTCACGTGATTCAACTAAGCAGTCATCTAATTATCCTGCTGAATTACAGCTTATATAAGGTCAAAACAAACTTCCTGGCTTACAAAGCACCTATATGATCTTCTGGAAATATATTTATTGATTTTCCCTCTAAACTAGCTCAAAATGAGTTACACACCACATGTGCAGGACCCACAGATCTGTTACAGAATGCCACAACAGCGGTGACTGAATTTATAGCTTGGGATTCAGGTCACTCTGTCTGAGATTTAGTTTCTTGCACTGTCTTGTAATTGATCAAAGTCATTGATTGAAAACATCAAGGATGATGCTGATGATTCCATTCTTCTTAGATGGAAGATGCCTGTATGTCTGATTGCAGCTCTATTGAGTCTCATTCGGGCATCTCATTGTCTTGTTCTGAGTTTGCAGTGTCTACACAGTGGCTCTCAATTCTGGTCAGGGGCAGAATGTATATTATTTGATGAGAGTGAGAAGGTGAGTATTTAGTGAGCATTTATAGGATGATGAAATTGTTATTTCAAGTCAAATTAGAATGAGGCAAGTCCCATAAATTTGTTTACTTCTGGGGGCTGTATCCTAACCACTGAAATATATAATAAGCAAGGCTGACACTGCATCACAGAATTCAATTGAATTAGTCAGGTTTACATAATATCTGATGAATCAATTTTTTTAGGATCATTAGATGTCCAAAAGTTTGTTTTCTGCTTTGCAAATGTCATTAGATAAAGATAGGTGCTCATTTTCCAGTTATGAGCATCCACAATCCCAAATAATATAAACTTTTCCAAACACTTTGGCTCTTATGTTGGTATTTCAGCCCTGGCAACACATCAAAATTCTTATTTTAACAATGGACTTTATCTTTGTAAGATTTTTTTTTCTCTTTCCCTGATGCTCAAAAGTAATTCTTATGCTAGAGAATAGTTTAACAATTAATCTCAGTTGCTGCATTTGGGCATACTTTGTAATGAACTAATTAGAATGCAACTGTAGCATGACTTTTGAAGATGGATCTGAATGACATATTTTATGTAACATTATTAACTGCTAATACATACAGAAGATTTTTTTCTTAAAAGAACTTCCTACTTTGATGTTCAAATTATTGATAACATGAAAAAATTATAATTTTATGTATAACTAACCTTTTTGACCATCCTCATGCTAATTTCATATGATTGCTATCAATATGTTTTCAAAAAACAGGACTACATATGGGACTGCAGACATTTATCATCATGCCAAGTCATATTCCTGGAAGAGAAACAAATAAGCTTTCAAGAGATGAACACCCTTTAAATATCTTCCATGTCATCCTATTTGGCAGGACCAGACTCAATACAGAATTGTTTCTTTTCTTTACTCTTAAATCTTTTCCTAGTTGTAGTCTTTGTTTCACCTTGAGGGGAAATTGCTTGTTCCTGCTAGAATAATTTTCTTTACACTTGAGGACCAGATATCTTTATAAGGGATTAATCCTCAAACCCCTGTGGGCTAAGTACATGTAAATGCATTGCTCTATTAGTCATACTTGGCAAATCTGAAGGAAAAAAAGCCAATCCTTGTAAGGGTTTTATGGAAGCACTAGGTTATAACTTGTACAGTAGCAAGGGAATCAGCAGGAAACACCAAATACTCAAGAGTTCCCTCTTCCCTAGGGCGTCTTCCTCAGAAAAGCAACAGAGTCAATCCCCGTCTGACTTTGCCTCAAAGAACTGATTCTTTTGGAACAGAACAGGAAAAGAGGGATCTCCAGATGCTACCTATGAAATTATACCTAAGGCCTAGAATTGCCCTTAACTTCCATGGCACTCTTTTACTTTTCTTAGTTGGCAGCATCTCAGACTTGACACAATTTATTTTCCCTCAACTATGCTAAATATTCATAAGACTTCATACTCCATCCTTCCCTATAGCATTCTTCTAAGAAATAGAATTGAAAAGAGAAGGCATGTAAATGTTATCAATGACACTCTATGTCATTTATTTGCTCCTTTCTGCAGTGGTTAGAAGACTCTGTTGTCATCACTGTGTGGATAAGCAGAAACAATTTTCCAATAAGGCAAAGATAAATGATTAGGTGTTAGCTGAAAAAGATCAGTAAGCATTATTAGGCAATTTTCTTGAAAATAAAGGGGAAAGTAAGTGTACATGTGATAATTATGTCTCAGAATTTTACATTATTTTCTCACTTTTTTTACAAATGTATAGTTACCATTGAAATATTTCTGAGACTTGGCCATTTTTCTCAGTCCAAGACTTAAATAAAAAAGGTGAAGAGTGACAGATTATTTGTAAATTAATTTACTTGGGATCACAAATAATGCTTCTCAGCTTCTACAGAGAAAAATCTTTATTTAAGTTCTTTTTAAATACATATTTATAAGAAGACTGTTAAATCTTCTGATGAAACAAAAGACAAGTTTTGAACTTCTTACACCTATTTGCCATAAATACTTATTATGTTCTTTGTTCTTACACAAAGAGGTCTAACATATCCAAGTTACCTCTCCAGGAGTTGGTAAATTAGGATAAACTATTGGCAATTGTTAAAATATTATTGTTCAATATGATTCATCTCTTCTGAAAAGCTCAGGCATATAAAATATGTTTTATGTTTTTTGACAAATAAGGATAAATACTTGAGACTCATGCACCAGCACAGCACCTTCTGACAGCCAACAGCCAGTGTTTCTATCAAAATGAGAAGAATCTTTCTGCTGTAGTTTTTTAGACCATATTAATAAATATGCCAGGAAAATACCTTAGGTATGTGCCAAATCTCTCTTTCCCTGACACTTCAATCAGTTCTGAAACAATTTTTGTTTGGATTCACTGATCAATACTTATCATTAAATGTAGCTGTTTTCAAAGAACAATAACTAACATGATTCCTGCAGAAGTAAGTTTTATCTAACTGTAAACTAAAAAGTTAACTGCTTGTCTCTGTGGAAAAGGTTGCACGCAAAGTGCTCTTGGCCCACTGAATTGTCTGTAGCAAGGCCTCTGACATGTCTTAACGCCAAATTGACAAGATATGGACTGGATAAGTTCATGAGAAGGTGAGTAGAAAATTAGCTGACTGTCAGGCTGAATTGGTAGTGATCAGTAGCACAAAGTCCAACTGGCAGTCAGTAATGGCATCCCTCAAGGATATATACTGAGGCTCATAGAGTTTATATGTTCATTAATGATTCGAGTGATGGACTAGAGTGGATAGAATATACCTTCCACGAATTTATGGAAGATACAAAACTGGGAGGAGAAACTGGCACAATGAACAGGAGGGCTGCTGTGAGAAGGGATATCAACCACTTGGAACTTAAAATATAATGGATTTGTAGTTTCCTATGTGGGATGGTCTAAGTTAATACATTGTGGAATGTTTTATGTGGATTGAATGCTGCTCTAAACTTTTGCCATAGTTCTCTGCTTTTCTGAAGTTTTCAGTAAAATTAGGGACTGCACTTGGAATACTGCATCAGGTTTTGGGCACATATATACCAGAGAGACTGGATATACTGGAACAAGTTCATCAAAGGCCACCCAGATTTTTAGGAAGCTGGAACACATGACATAGGAGGAGAAGCTGAGGTAGCTGAGACTGTTCAATGGTGAGAAGACTGAGACGAGGAGGTACTGCTCTCTATAATGGAAGAGCAAAAGACAAAGCCAGGAGCTTTCTGAGTTATAGAGTGGGAGCATGGGGAAATGATTATATGAGTTGCAATACAAAACATTTCCACTCAAGGAAATTTAATTTTGTCATGAAGATGGTCAAACACTGGAACAGGCTGCCTGTGTAATCTCCATCACTGGAGAGATTCAAAATATCCTGGTCTGAGCAGAAGCCTGGACAATATTACCTCTGGAGGTCCCTTCCAAGCTACATTGTTCATGACCTACATGAATAATTGACAGAAAAATCTGCCAGTGAAAAGCGGCAGATTGCTGTTTAGAAAAGACCAAACATGGCCCTATAATCTGAAAGTGCATTTTTCATGCACAGCATAAATTCCTAGGCCATACACAAAGAAAAACCAAAGAAGAAGTGAGTCTGGTGGGTTAGCCTTTCCAAAAAATCTTGTTTACATTTTGAGTGTATGTAACATTATTGGGTGAGAAATAGGGAGAGCAACCAGAAATAATACCCAACGCTTCACACCAATACCAGCTGTACCACTGGATGAGCTACCCTTATACCTAAAGGCATGACAAAATAACTTGGTAAAATTTTTAACACCTTAAGATATGGCTTGACATTAGCAGTCAATAGAGATGAGTAGTATTTTTTCTGGATAGTATATATGGACTGCTTCCTAGCTTCAACCTTGGCGTTTCCTCCGTTCTTTTTCCATGTCCACTGAATTTTGCTTACTCTGAGTCAAACATTGCATCTGTTGCTCATCAGTGACTCTGAATCACTTTCTACATCCAATGTTAGCATATAATCCTCATTCCATTTGCAATCTTTCCATTCCTGGATTTGACATTAAATAGATTATGGGGGAAAGGCTGCTGCCAAGAAAAAAGGACAGAAAGCTCAGAACAGGCAAATGTTTTCTGTCTTTTCCAGACCCATTTGAACCAAAGAGTATTTTTTCAATATAGCAGCCAATCTGACACAAAATGACAAGACTGACTTACAAACATTTTTATTTTGAAGACAAGTTTATCTCAATGCCATAAAATCTGTAAGTAAAAAACTCAAGATTGTTGAGGCTTTTTTCGAGAATGAGCATCTATAGAACTGTGAATATAACTTGGCTAAACAAGAGCAGTAGATTGGCAGCTGATAAACCAGTTAATTTAACCTTGCTATATTCAGTGAATATTGCAGTGTGCTCAAAATGGTAAGGGAAAAAATCATCAACTGTTAACTTATGCTATCATTTCCCCATATAGTAATGTAACTTTCTTATCAGCATTGCAATTCTTTTTCCTAATCAAATGAACTTTTCCCTAATGTAAGTTTTGGGTGCCCCATCTCTGTAAGTGTTCATGGCCAGGTTGGATGGGACTTTGTGCAATCTGGTTTAGTGGAAGATATCCCTGCACAGAGAAGTAGGATTGAAACTGGATGATCTTTAAGATCCCTTTCAACCCAAGCCACTCCATGACTCTATGATAAGCTGTCACTTCTCCAAGTGACAGAGAACCCAGTGAGGAGAGATGCTATGCTGGACCTTGTTCTCACCAACAAGGAGGAACTGGAGAGGAATGTGAAGCTCAAGGGACACCTTGTCTGCAGTGATCACAAAATGGTGGAGTTTGATAATTAAGTATCACCTCCTCCAAGCTCAGCAGCAATGCAGCCCAGTGAAGGAGAAGCTGGGAAAATAATGCCAGGAGGCTTGTGTGGACAAACGAGGAGCTCTTGGACAAGTTCAACCACACAAAGGAAGCCTACAGAAGTGGAAGTAAAGGCAGATAGCCTGGGAGGAATATAGAGAAGTTAGCCCTGTGAATATTCTCTTTGGTAAAAGGTCTAGCAAGTACATGCAGTCACTGAGTAATAGACACCAGCCCTTTATGAAATACAGGTTTCTGTTTGGATTAGGAGAAATTGTTGTATAGCTAGAACTGATACATATAACAGTTTTTACTAGATCAGTTGTAATAATGTTAATACTGAAATTAACAAAGACAGCATTAAAAATGCCCTCAAAATCATTATCACAAAAATTAAATCAATGATTTTTCATCGGTGTTCTATTCACCCTTCCAACCTATATGTCTCTGAGACCTCTGATAAGTAGCAACAGCTTTTCTTAAATAAGGAGGTAGTAAGTTACCAATCATCATCTCAAGCTCTGTGCCAGGTGGACTGCAAAAGTAGTGCTATATGTGGTTTAGGCTGTATAGCTGAACTGCTGTAGACATTTTCCTCTTTTCTCTCTCTTTTCCTTTTTTTCTTTTTCACCATACTGACAACAAAGGGATGCTCTTCTGGCAAAGAATTCAGAACACTGATATCTCAGTGAAGCAACCACCCTGCTCTCTGCTTGAGGGAGAAAGTAGTTATGAACCTTAAGAGAAGGCCTAAAAGAGTGAATATAATGCTGAAGAAAAGGGATGCATACCAGAATGTTTAGTACAGCAGTCTTAGCTCTGTTATTAACCATGCTTTCCTCTAATAATTAGATCATTTACACTTCTGTAACTCCACCAATAACAATTATTGGGTTTTTTTTAATTAGGTAATTACTGTTCAAATTAGATGAATGTTAAGCTCTTGCCTTTTGTATGTCCTTGCACCCACAGTAAGATATTTGGTGTAAGATTTACTGCATGTGTCTAAAACCAGAATGTTTCTCAAGGCTTTTGAAGGCCACCTTCTCATCTCTATCCGTTGTATGCAAATGGCACCAAAATGCTCATATATCCTTTAGAGCAGACTTCGTCTGAGACAAGTACATCCAGTTTATCCAAACTAGTACTGTAACGTAGTTCTGTGCTACATTCAAGTTTGAATCTAATATTTTAAATCTGTTTTGTCCACTCTGTCAATAGGACAGTCTGTACCTTATATCCCAGTCTCACAGAGAACTGATTTTTTCCCCGAATTGTGCAAGGTTTGAGCAAAAATATTCACAAGGGTAATAAAATTCAAACTTTAGGTAAAACTACGGATCAGAAAATCACAAGGGTGGGGATGGTTTCATGTAGGGATTCGATTCCTCTCTTCTGAATCTCTAACTAATTCCGGAAGATATCTAAAATCAATAGTGCATGGTTTCAAATACAGATGTCTACAGGTGCCTGGTCTGAGCTACTCTAGTCTAAAGAAACACATGCACATTTTACAGTCAGACTGCCATTGGATATAAACAGAAGATACCCAGGGAACAGTGATAGGACCTACAACTTTCTGTTCTCTCACATAAACAAAAATTATTCTAGGAGGAAAAATATACATTGGGTCCCATCAACTAATCCACTGTTCATCACCCTCTCGCAGTCAGTGGGACCTAAAGCTGCTGAGAAAGTGTGTGGAACAGAAATATTATGACATGCTTTCAATGGTACAATCTCTGAGCTGCTGTCAATTAGTAGTCAAGAAGCTTCCAGAACCTTATGCTGCACCTGAATGATCATGAGAGTTTCCTTACACATTTGCTTTCCACAACCTTACACATTTGCTTTCTTGCCTGCATGAGAGGCTACCTTCAAAAGAACGCATGGAGTTCCCTCATCTGAGATATACTCTATTTTTGTGAATAGAGTTCTACCATGTGGGAGAGATATTTAGCTATTACTCTTTGGGTAAAAGTGAGTTAGTATTTTGGTTATTTTGACAAAGAATAGGTTTGTGTCCAATCTTAAAAACTAGCCTTTTGTTGTGAACACTTGGGGTGGTGTGCAGTGGGTGCACCAGCTGTGAAAGATGAGTTAATCTCCCATTCAAACACACATTTCCCTCATTCAATATACTTGAATAGCAATATTATGATTCAGTTGAAGTGTTTTTAAAGATAATTATTTTAAGGCAGGTTACTATTTAAGGTTCCCTGTGTCATCCTCTGAATGTTACTTGGCTCTCTTCCAATAAGTATTACTGAAACAGTCTTAGTCACAAATAGAAGGATGGGTATCTAATTTAAAAAGGCATTTTTCACATCTGTGTATTAAATTGGTATGAATACCTATGAAAGATTTACTCAAAAGAATGTTTTTATTTTAGAAAATGGTAAATGTTATGTGATCTTTGTGATCCATCACACAGATACCTGTTATATGTGACTGTGCCGCCTATCAATGCAAAGCATGGATCCCTTCTGTCAGTAATGGGAGAGCAAAATCTGGAAACTATATATTTTTTAATTATTAATAATAGCTGTCTCTCCTTGGTTTACTTGTTTTCCTTCCCAGTATAAAACTGGTTCACATTTTTACTTTGTAACATTTTATTCAAGTACTCTAGATCTTCTGAGCTCCATTTGTTCATAGGTGATGAAGGTACAATAAGGAGGTACAAGAAAGACAAATACCTGGAGTCTCAGAATAGCAGCTGAATAAAAATGTGCTGTGTAGAGTGATCCAGGACAAGGCTCTAACATGATAATCAGACTGAATAAGGCCAGCTTAAAACCAGTAACAGAGTAAATGGTGTGTTAGGATAATAGGGTGCTGACAGGATAGATGCCCTGCAGCGGAATCTCTCTCTTCTTCCTGGAAGATTTTGTAATGGAGAATTAAGCATTGTCTACCTCAGGCTTACTCAGTCAGAATGTATTTCTGCAGATGAAGCTGCTGATATGACAAGTAAAGGCGCAGGGATGAGTCTTATAAAGCCTTAGTGCTTGCAGGCACAAGTCCCTGCACATTGAGCAGGCAGGGTCAGCGCTGTATCCTCCAGACAGTAACAAATAGAAAAGACTGTGTAGGTATAGAACAATGGTTGATAGAAAAATAAATCAAGCATTATACTGGAGGGTCTAGTGTTACTATCGAGAAATGGGTCCCTTAGGGGTCTGCAAGGAAAAGCTTTGATATGCAAACCTACTAAGTCTTTGGAAAGCATAAAGCACTGAAAAAATATATACAAAAAAATAAGGTCTGGTAGATTCATGACTATACAAAAGCTCACTCACTAATAACAGGGTTTTAATAATAAGCAGAACGCAAATAATTGGAAACAACAAAAATCCAAAAAAAACCAGCAAAGGTGACACAGTTATACATCTTTTAAAATTTCCTGTATGTTTTTCATATAGACAAGCCAGAAATTGCCCTCTAAAAACAAAATGTATTTCAAAAGTTTTAGTTTAATAGAAGAATATGCCTTTACAAACACACTTCTATTGCAAAACAGGTAGAATTCTCTGATTCATCTAATCTTAAAATGAACTTTTTCTATGTGCCTGTTGAC
Source organism: Grantiella picta (assembly GCA_013397955.1). Classification (NCBI taxonomy): domain Eukaryota; kingdom Metazoa; phylum Chordata; class Aves; order Passeriformes; family Meliphagidae; genus Grantiella; species Grantiella picta. Next base: position 579,108 of record VZRM01007744.1, on the reverse strand, counting down.
TAATGGGAAATTAGGGTTTAATTAAAAAAGGTAAGGAAATAAACAATATGAACAATATTTTACACTAAAGCATCTTTATTTCTTGCTACAAATAAATTTACATTTTTAAACTAGGCAGTTCCATGAATACTGGAACTAATGATGTGTGATTTTATGGATTAGCAATTAGCTGGTGATTAGCTTTGTGTCTGAGAAGGTGCAAATTACAATCAAGAGACAACAACTTGTTCTTAATATTAAGGTAATTTTAAAAGGTCTCTTTGTTGGTTCTTTGCTGTCCAGTAATGCCTGTGCTTACATTTTTTTTTACCATACTCAGAGCATAATGGCAGTATGTTTATCTGGTCTGTTCCATTAAGGAAAATATGTAAAAATAGAATATAATTTTAAGTGATTTTATGAAATTGATGATAATTTGGTAGTTAAATGCTTCTCTCTTTCTCTTTCTCACATGCAGAGCATAAATCTTAGCTAGAGGTGCTTTTTTTTTTAAGATGAATTCAGTGTCCATGACCTCCTCTTACTTAAAAGGGAGGGCTCCCCCTTCCACACAAACCAGCTAATGTCATTTTTAGAGCATTTTATAGATTCTTCTTTTAATAAAAACAAATGTTTAGAAGCTAACAATAACTCTTAATGTTTCTCTAATATCTTTCTGTGGAGTCTGGTTTCTCTAAAATGTTAGGAAGTATAGTAACCAGAGAGGTGTTCAGCCATCTCCAGGAAATCAGAGCCTCAGCATGCATAACAATGACTTGGGTAGACAAATACCATCCCTCCAAGTGACCCTCCTTCCTCTTTCTTCCCCCAGCTTTTATTGCTGGGCACCACATCATATACCATGGGACATCCCTTGGTCAGTTGAGGTCAGCTGTCCTGAATGTGTCCCTTTTCAACCTCTTGTGTACCCCCCACAGTCCTGGCTGGTGAGGCAATGTGGGGAAACAGGAAAAGCCTTGACACTCTGTAAGCACTGCTCAGAAATAGCTAAAACATTCCCATGTTTTTATCACGGTTTTGGTCACAAATCCAAAAGAACACCATAGGAACTACTATGAATAAAATTAACTCCATTTTAACCAAAACCAGAAGAATTCAAGCCTTTGTTGATATTATTGTAATTTGAGGCAGGATGTATGTTGGTGTGTATTTTTTTAAGGATTTAAGTCTTCTTATTTGTGGGTAAAACATTTCTGTATGAAACTGAGGTGCCTTTATTTATTCTATTTACACCCATGTCATGATGTGAGTATAAATCCATCCACTTCAAGTAGACCCTTCACTGTACACTATATTGCTCTTATCAAAATTTGAAGTTATAGCATGGGAAAAACTCTCATTTTTCTTAATTATCTGCTGTAATATTCTCAGTAAACTATTCTCCTGTATTCTGTGGGAGGACTTTTTTGCCATCTCTGATCAGGTGCTTGGGGGTGGATCTACTTTAATTTGTTCTGGATCTTACAGATCATTTCTCATATGTTGTCCAGAAATATCAAACTCAGCATATATTTTGAATTTACTTTCTGGAACTTTTTAATAGATCCTGAAATTTACTGATGAGTAGAAGCTTTTTTTTTTTTTTTTGGTGATAACAAATGATAAGTCATATTGTACTTTTCTATGTGGGAGATTACAACCATTTCAAATGTGCCAGAATTTTGTGTAAGCCAGAACTTTGATGTGGATCTACCTAGATCTTTTCATGTCAGTTAATATCTTGACGAAGACATATGCTTATTTTTTTTTGATTGTATGTACAATAAATGTATAATCCAAATAAGTTTCAAAGTGTTTAGATACGACTTTATGAACAAACATGTTCCTTAATAATTTTTTTTTATTTGGGCATACTGACTTATCTTCTTTCTTTACACAAACTGGGGACTCTGTATTTCTTGTCTCTCCTTTTCCTTCTTGTTGATAAATTTTCATTAAAATTCCAAAAATATCTTCTTTAAATATACCTATATGTATGTAATTGAAAAAAAGTCTAGTGTTTCTATAACACTGTGATTGCATCAAACAATTTGAACTTGTTCACTGTTGTATTCTTCATATTATCTATTCCTTTTTTACAGTTCTTGCTTTTCACATGAGAATTATGCTAAAAATATGAGTAATATATGCAATCTAATAGCAGCTTCCATGCTAAATTGTCATTGCCTCCAACTATGTTGCCTTCAGAATGTGTTAGGCTTGATACGGTTGTCCTCCACAGTTGTACACAAGGTTCCTTTTAATGCAATGTGACATGGGCAAAAGTGTTGGTTGTGATTACTGTACAAACTTTGTGGTCTGAATCAGGTATGTCTCAGAAATGTTTCTGAGCATATTTTATTTTAAATTTCACCCTAAACAATGCAAAAGATGTTAACTTGAATAATTATCCTTTTATATGGAAAAAAGTTTTTGATCATAGAAGAATAATGCCTCCTCAAACTTGAGTTAAGTCCAGGTCATAATGTACATTTTAATGTATTTTTTTCTCTGTGTTGAAGATTTTTTCAGTTTAATTTTTTATTCACAAATGACAGAGGGGGAAAAATAGTATTTTTTAACTTCAGAAAGATCTCTTCACTTTAATTCAATTTATAATATTGAAGACAAAAAAAAACAGTTCTAGAGAGATAATTAGTTCTAAAATATTGAGAAAAAAGAAGCACAATTTTTATACTTTCCTTTACTTCCTATATGTCTCTTTTTTTTTTTCCCTGAAAAAGTTTGTGCTAAATTAATTGCAGCATTTTTTACTCTATTCCTATGTATCCATGCAAAAGCCCACATATATTGGGCTTCATGCTGTCCATGTAGTCTAATAAAATTAGCTAAAGAAGCTTGCTTTTTTTTTCTTTGACACTGCGATACAAATTCCTAACAATGCAAAGATACGATATTCATGTTGCAGTAAAAAACAAACAAAAAAAAAACTTTACCAGAATCATGCATAATTCAAAATTATCTACTCTATGAATGATCAAGATATCAAAAAGGCTCTGATTGCTCTTCCGTTAGTAAGAGAATTCCCTATTTTTTGCTGATACTTTGTCAAGGGAGCCAATGCCTAAGATAAAAACTGAAATATAAGTCAGTGTATTTTTAGAGGAAATTAAGGCAGAAACCTATGTACTTACACTGATCCACGTGTAATTCTTGGGACTCATTCCCCTTTGATTTCTCAAAAATTCTACGGAAATAATTATTATTAAAAATCATAATCATTGCTAAAGATGCATTCAAATATATTCCTGAAACATCAGGAGTGGTGTGACCAAGGATGTTCTGAGATAAAAATGAAACTTTAAAGTGCACACAAGAGACAGAAGTATAAAAAATTGCAGGCAATTTTCACTTGCATTAATCTAAGATGACATCTCCTACTACTGCTGCAGCTCTGCTGTTGGCTGATAAGAGGGTTGCTGTGACCTTACGAGCTAAAGTACACAAGTCAAAGTGGAGCAAGTATATTGAATATTTTTCAAGTAGGGGTTATTAAAACTTATATACAGGGAAATCTTATTAGTGTAGGGAATCTATCAACATCTTTGTAGTAAAAGTGATCTCTGATTGTCAGTGATTTTTCTTTTCAGTGCTTTTGGGTACTTTCCACCTTGCTCAAAGCTGTGGGAATTTTTTGTTGTGTGTGGATGGTGGGGGTGTTTTAGTTTTGTGTTTAGTTGGTTGGTTGGTTTGTTTTTTGTTTTTTGGTTCTTTAATTTTTTATTTGGTTGGTTAGTTTTGTTTTGTTTTGTTGTTGTTTTGCCAGGTTCAGGTTTTTTTTTTTTAATCTGAAAGCCAATTTTTTATTATGAGCCTTTTCCCTCTGGTATGAATATGAAATTACTTACCTTTTTCCCCTTTAGATTTTTATTGCCATAGATAAACATTAACAATAAGCTAGCCATCAATCTGAAAGTCTTATTTTCAGAATTTCTTAGGTGTTCCTCTCATGATTATGTCAAGGGATGGTGCCTATTTCTACCTCTGAAAAGAAAGGCACTGGTTGCAACCAGCTGAGAAGCTAGTCCTTCGTATGTGTTTTTTTTTCTTTATTTCTTAAAAAATTTTCTTTCTTTCTCTATATCTAGATACAGATATATATTTATATCTATGTCTATATCTAGTTTAAATCTGTATCTATATCTATTTGTAACCACATATCTACATCTGCACAGATGCATGCATGCAAAGACACAAAGCAAAATTATGTTTCTATGAAAATATCAGCTTTAAACATGAAATTGTATTTTTATGGCACTGTTGTTTACATAAATATATTCAACCAATCTCTGTGCATTCATTACTTTCATTCCAATCATAATTAACCTCAAAATGCCAGGAGAAACTCACAAGCCTTATTTCTGAACAAGAAACAAAATCCATACGATTTTCACAGAGAAATTTCAAAGATCAAAATTTGATTATTTGATCATAGCCTTGCCTTCAGTGAGAAAATTTCCATTTATCTGCATGACTTTTTCCTCAAATGATAAGCAAAAATATCTAAACAACAATAGCTAAGCTGCTAGTGTGACTAGACTACCGGTTTGTTGATTCATAATCTACTTTATTTCTTTTGAGGCATCTTGCACTTTCCACTGGACAAGTCCCCACTGAAATTGGGCCACAGTGTGAGACAATGCAGTTTGTTTTGAAATGCCTGATCCCTACTAGTAACTCCAGATGGACTGAATATATACTCGAGGGATAAAAAGATTATTGATACCACACAGACTTCAACCATGGGCTGATGAGATGATGTGGTGCTTAGGAAGATGCATTTTTTGTACTTCTCTGGCTACACTAGAAGTGCAAACATAGCATGGAGAAAGTTGACTATACTAGCTGTCCTTTGCCTTCAGACAAGGTGAGCTAAAGAAAGAAAGTGTCCTAGTGATACCTGTTCTGACACAATCCTCAGGTTCGCCCGGAGACAAGAACTGCAATGAATGGTATTAGAATAGCTTTTCGTTCCTTGCATAACACTTGTATATTTGTTGTTACTCTGGTACTTTTTTTTTTTTTTTTTAATTTGTAAATCTGTGTAAAAAATGTCTTTAAACTACTTCTCACCAGTCATCCGTGGGCAAATTGCATGTGCAGAGCTGGAATGCTGATGTCAGAAGAAAGGATTAAAAAAGATAAATTTAAGCACATAAAACCTTTTTAATGCCACTTTTAAACCTTGAAAATAACAATTACACAGGAATAGCTGTCTAGAGAATCAGAAACAGACTCACCTCTCAAAACTCCCAGGTTTTCATGAAACTGACAAAAACTTTTTGCAAGATAACTAATCTAGTTCTTTCAGTTATTACACTGAAGAAACTTCCTATTCTCAATTGATTGGGATGGCATACCAGTAATTTTAAAAACTGAAGCACTTTTTAATGTTAGGGGGAGATCAGCTGATGCTCTGAACAGGATCAAGTATCTGGAGATGACGTTGGACCTTAGGGCATTCTGGAAATTCTCTACTAAGACAGCATACAGCTGCCTGTATGAAAATAATGACAAAACATGCAAAAAATCAGTAGGGAAAACAAAAATATTATGGTTAGGCCGGCATGGAGCTGGACATTATGACATCACCAATATGAGAGATGCACAGGAGAAATTCAGATAATTTGCAGGTTTTAAATGGACTCTCCTCCCATCTGCCTCAGTTATATCTCATGGTTTCCTGAAGTTTGTCAGTTTATTCTATAGCATTTCTGTTACCCTCCTAATTTAGTTCTCAAGTAAGAGACTCAAGAATGTGCTCTTTAAGGAAAAGCGTTCAATGAATAATTTAAAAACTCCTCCAACTCCTTGGAACATTTCCTTTTTTTTCAGGGTCATGTCAGGAGGAACTCCACACCTGCCCCTGAACTGAGAATTAGTCCTGAAAAGTAAGTCAAGCTGTAAAGCACATCCTGGAATAGAAAATCATTTCAGCCTCTTCCCCTTCAAATAAATTAAAAAGGATTTTGTCTGCAGCTGAAAATGTCATTATCATCAAAGTCTTATTCTGACACAGCAGAACAAGATCAATTTCTCAGAGACACTGCAGTGGGTTGGCTGCCGTGTGTGATTCTCCTTTCCCCCAAGCTGCAAGCAACCCTTGACAAATTCACTTTGCTTGCTTGTGAGGGAGGGGGAACGCTATTGCAGAGCCATATTTAAATGTATTGCTAAAATAGACCCTCAACTGAAAAAAGGAGCCTTTCTCTAGTAATCACCAAGAATGAGAAAAGCACCTAACTCCCAAAGACATAAGGAAGATAAAAAAAGCAGAAGGCAGTAAGCATGTCTTCACAAACATGAGTATATTTGTGAATGCACACACACAAATACAGATTTCTCTTTGGAGAGTTACAGCTTGTTGACGGTGAAATGAAAAAAACCCCACAATTTCCTTTTTAATATGTCAATACTTTCAAATATTTCATCAGCTTTAAAATATTTGTCTCATATTCTGGACACTAATTCTTTTGCAAGAGATCTGAAAGATTTCTGAAGGGGAGGTATTTTCAGCAAACCATTGTGCTTTATTACATTCCATTAAAAGATTCCATGTGAAAGATTTCTTTTTACATTGAAAAGGGGTTTTACATTTTAGTCTGCATTGTTTGTATGTTTAAACTTGAATTTCAGAAAGTACTAAGTACTTTAGGTACCATGCCCTATGGAAAAACTGACCCTTAGGTTAAAATTTCAGTATGTCCAGAGAAAAGGTGCCAAAGTCTCCTAAGGGCATGTGCAGTAGATGAAAATATAAGGTGGAAAGTTTATTTGGAAATGTTCATATCACAAAAGCTATGGCTGGGAATATTTCTGGAAGTAACTCAGAGATAGAAAGTGGCTCTCTCGAACCTGTATAATTCCATGGTGACACAGGGCATGTCCCTGATTTCCTGAAAGACCTGAATACATCAGTCTGAGCAGTCCTTCCTGTTTAGCTTTCTCTTACATTAACAGCACAAGCCATAATGAGTCATGCAGTACAACGTTTAACATTCTTGGTCTAATGATCTATGAATATAAATCTCTTTTTTTGGCAAACCCTACGTCAATCAAGAGCCAATCAAGTCAACTGGTAGACTATGGGATGCTGTAATTATGTGTTCATTGCTGAAGGCTGGCAAACTGCCCAAAACATTCTTGTTCTTCTGATTTTACATAGACACACTTTTAGAAGGCTTTGTTGATATTAAATATATCAAATTTGAAGTGATGAGCTTGGATTATATAATATATGCTTATTTTTTAAGAGAATTTTATTTTTCAGTTTTCCCTGTCAAAGTTGTATAAGGTAAGTGAAACACACTGTATGGCATTGTAGCATGACCAAATTTTTCTTTCGTAGATGTAAGTAGTACTGATAGTTCACTAGCTAATGTTGTATTATGTTAATCTATTTCATGACATGATTTTTCCAAGGTGGAACTCCTTAGCTCATATTTAAAACACACAAAAAATATTATGAAAGTGGTTCATTGGTTTATTAACATGTAATTAACCAGCAATGAGTGAACTACATGTTCAGGATAAATATCCGCAACAGATCAGCTAAACCAAATATTAATAAAAACTGAAAACTCCTATGCACATTTTTATGAATAGTTAAAAAATGTTCCTATTTCATTTTATACTCAGTTAAGCAGTGTTTGCTAAGGGTGGGATGTGCAAGCATAAGACTTAATAGAATTAAGGGTGAACTTTTCCTTTTATGAATGATACATACCATGGAGATTTCACCATGATTCACTTGATATTTTTCTTAAATTGTCTGGACTTTCTTCTACAAATGTAGACTTTTGGAGAAGTATAAATAGACTTAAAAAATAAGCAAACAATACTTGTATAAAAATGGTGAGTGATTCATATGCTTCAGAATAATTAAAGTGAATGTTGTTACTCAGAAGAGAGGTGTTGATTTTAAGAATAGAAAAACTTAGAAATAGATTGGTCATGTTTTCAGAAAAGTAATTTCATCATTTGGCAGGAGACATGATTTACCCCACTTACAAATTCTTATGTCTTGACTGTAATTTCTTATTCCAATCTGTTTTAAATAACTAAGATAATATTACACTTTTGGTAGTGACAGTTACACTTTATTATCTCTTGGGATTTCAACTCTTTGATATTGTAATGTGTAATTAACTCTGAAGAATGCATATTTGTTTACTGACATTTATAGCTGCTAAATCAAACTTCCATATAATTTTCTCACTGATAAAACCTACTTAGCAGCGAATTTTAGAAAGAATTTCACTAATTCTTTAATGAGATTGTATCAGAATGAAGATTGTATTTTTTAATTTATTAAAAACCAGATTGATTATTAAACATCATGTTGTTTTTTTTTTTTTCCTGTCTGAAACTGCATTATTCTGCACAGTCTTTTACTCTCAGCAGGACTTATTAACTCAAACACAGAACTGTGTTAACATAGCTACAAGTTTACAGTTGCATCCTGCCTGGACAGCTCAGAGTAAATGAGGGAGAACTTATTTGCATCAGACAGAAAAACAATGAAACAAGAAGAAACCAGTCTTCGATCAGCAGTAACCCTGAGCAAGTAACTGTTCCCGAAACTGGAAGACCACAGTTTTTCATTACTTTGTAGGATTTTTATGTTTGTATCAAGCCTTTTTTGTTTTATTTGTTTCATGCTTGATTACAAGAATAAAGTGATTATGCTATGTCATGTTGAGAGAGTTGACATTTTAAAACATTTTTTCTGAGAAGGTAAATGTAGAGCAGAAATGTTATTTGTAGCTCATAAAACCAGATTTTGTGACCTTCCAGTGATGCAAGTGTGTTCAATATTGACAAATGCACAACCTACAGGTTGATTAATTTTCAACTGATGCATTTTACTTGAAACTGCATTGAAAAGAAACTGAATATTGGGTGTATCAAGGCTTCAGTGAAATATGTGAGAAGTGTCAGAGCTGAGAAAAGACTGTAATTCATAAACCACTGGAATAAACTGCCTATTATTTTCCAGAGAAAGTTATAACTATGGAGTATACTTCTACAGACACCAAAAGTATTTCAATAAATATTTATAAATTGAAAACATTTATATTTCCTGTTAAGTTTAGCATTAATAAACTGATGCAAGTCAGTTTCATATTTCTGCATTAGGTTGTTTGCACTATATATAAATGTATATATAGTAGAAACATACTAATTTCTCTGTGTTCCAGTCCAGTTCTTGATTTCACAGTTCTACTGTGATGCAGAGCCATGATGTAGTCTCCAAGTTACTATATTGACTTACTCTTAAAACACTGACATTCTTTTTAGCTCTAGACAGCTCACAAATCTATGTATTGATAACACATAAGGGATGATGCAGAATTAAGTGAAAGTTTTAGTAAATAGGCAGGGGATAGTTTGTGGTTTTTACATTTAAACTACGAGACATTTTGACTGCTGAATACAATGTATTACCTGAAAATTATTAAAAAATAATAATTCATTGATCCATGCCACTATTTTGAGATTTTATATAAAGGCTACTGTTTTGTAAAAACGTTGATTTTTAAACCCACTGCTTCTGGTGAGGAAATTTCAGCTATACTTAATTCATACTGTCACTGCAATAAATGAACTTAGTGATGAAAATTATGTTGTTTAAATATTAGAAGCCAAATTTGAGAGAAATATATTTATCTCTGCTGCACGGTCTAGAAATGAATCATGACAGAAAATATGAAATCTATAAATAGTTATATTAATGCTGTCTATCATTGATATGTCTGTAATTACTGTTCTAAATGTGATACAGATTTGTCATTACAGGTTATGAGGAATGGTATTGTTAGAAGATTCTTGGAAGAGCGAGGTTAATTTGGTGTTTGTGTTTCTAGACATTCAAATTACAAATTATCATCTGTTCTTGTATATATTTTGTCTGACTTGAGAATAATTTTTGCAGGAGAGACAAAGGGATGAGAGAGTTAATTACTTGTGTTCAATTTACACTAAGACTGGAAAGAATAGGAACACCCAGAGGACAATGCTGTAAAGAAATGTACACTAAAAAAATACTAGTTCTGCCTCTTTTTCTCTGTAGACTATAAATGAATCTTCAAGTGGCTACCTCATGCTTAGGTGCAATGATGGAGCCAACAAGGAATGAGATAGCAACAAAGTCACAACCACATGACTCACTGACATACAATCTAGAATCTCTTTACTCAGCAGAATGCAGGCAAAGGCTGGATAACAATATCACTTCTAGGATTTCTATTCTCCCCACCCCCAGCTCAAACATCTCAGGGACCCAGCACTTCCAATCTGTCTCTGACCAATGACATGGATGTAGGGGGACGAGACATTCTTTCTGATCAGAAAATTTGTTAGGTCCTGGATGTTCAAGTAAAGGCTCAACCTTAATCTCAGCCTTCTACACAGCATCGGATGTTCAAGATGTCTCTGACTGCTGTCCTTCAGAGGCCATTTTTAAAAACAGTTTATTGCTTTCTAAAGTACACTGGTGGAACAAACTGGCCACAGCCTTACTAAATCACACAGCTGCAAACCAGACTTTTGGACGTTCCTGATATCTATGTCCAACCCAATTTTCTCCAGGGTTTTTATTGCCCTGTGATCTCCTGTCCAAAATATGTTCCTATAGTGCTAAGTCAGGAAAATCTGTGAAACATAGTGCATCTATTGCTTTTTTTTTATTTGGTTTACTTTCCTGGTCATACCAAATAGATTATTTAGTTGGAACTGAGGAGATGTACTCAAGGTTTGATTCATCTGGGTAGTATGTTTGAGCTGCTTTCAGTTTGTATCTGGTGTCTCATTACTAATTAATACTGCTGGTAAATAATGTTTACTACGCTTTGAGATGAATCCCACTACCACTGTCAATAAATATACAAAATTGCCAATAAAATGGTAAAAAATAGATGGATAAATTAGCTTCAAATGTCACTTTTTAAGAGAATATATTCATGACACAAATACATTTGTAAATATATAACAAGCTGCAAACAGCAAAACTCATATAAGTACTAAAAGAAAATGATATTGCACATCTCCTCAAGTCCTGCCTTAGCCACTGCCTTGTGGATCTCACAGAAGGCAGTTCTCTGTGATGAAGGATGCTTTTTCAAACTGTATTATTCACCACTCCTTATGCAAATGAAAAAAGTCCCGGATCTCCACTAAAGAGGGCTTAGCTATTCTCCTTGTGTGTACACAACAATGTTGTGGATATTAAGTTAAGACATCAGATGACTAGGTTTCCATACTGCTTAGACTCACTCCTTATTGTTCTTAAATTTTTACATTTGTTCAAACACGTAACTTACAAATGTTCCTGTTCTTCTTGAAAATATATTCTATTTTCACATAATCTTTTCAGTAATAGTGAGAAGAAAGACATAATAATCTACCTGGAAATGCATGCATATATATTTTGCTATATTTTTTCCTGCTTACATTCAGTATTTCTTCATACAGCAAATATCCCACAGTGTCTTTACTATGTAGGCATGGAAATTTTATTTCACAATGCAACATTCATTATGAGTCCCTTTTGTAAGTAGGAGGTTTCTGTACTTATCAATAATGTTGCTATTAATTTATTTATTTAATTGCAAGGTAGAAAACCATTTCACAAATAAAATGATTTAAAGTGACTTATATTGGTTTTTGTAACACTCTTAAATTACAGAAAGGTTGAAAAAAATATTGTTGCAGGGGTAAATTTCTTGTTTCTGTTACAAGAGTTGTGGAAATATCACGAAAGGAGGAAATGAGATCAGGTGTCTTTACAGCTGATTTTCCCATGCAGATTTTCCTTCCAGAATTTTTTCACTTTATATAAAATTCATACAGAAATATAAGTTGAAAAATGAACTCTTTTTTTTAATAATGAACATGTTTCTCCGTCCCTATAAATTATTACTCAACTTCATTGGAAGCATTTCTTGTCTTTCTTATGATTACTAAGTGCCATATATATTTGCATACATATACGTTTAATCAGAGATTCTGTTTTTCTGTTGTTGTTTTGGTTTGACTTTTTTTGGTAGAACCATGTGGACCTATGATCAGATATCAAGTAAAATCTGTCTAGACAGAGACACTGTGCAGCTTATTTGCATAGAATATAACAATGACAATGCTACACATAAATCACATTTATGTTTGTTTAACTGTGACTTTATCTGTTTCATGGCACTTGCCTCTGCTACTCTGGGATATTGACATTTATTGGTGGACTGACAGTAAATAGTAACTCCCCAAGCTGCTTTTTGAAGTTGATGATGTAAGAAATAAACTTATAAATTAGGACTCTCTTGGTGAAGCCTGAACTCAACTGATGGATACAGTAGTACGTAGCAACAGCATTTAAGGAATCTAGTAAATTGCTTTGAGTATTAACTGCGAAAAACATGAATAATAATTAGCAGTCAGCATTTGCAGTGGATATAGCATCCATGTGACACTTCAGAGACTTTAAAAGTCAATCTGCATTTCACACTAGATGAATTATATTTTTATTTCAGGCAATGACATTATTATGCCTGCAGGCAGTCATCAATCATCCTCTGACCTAAAAGTCATGGATCACTGATATTAAGATTTTATCAAATTGGTAAAGAGAAACTCTGAACTTTGAAGAAGATGACATTTTACATGGAGAAAGATAATACAATAAAGCAAAACATTCTTGCTATCAACAATAAATGGACAGAGAATACACATTTGAAACAAAAATGCAATGAAAATCAAAACTGATGTAAATAATACAGACTACTGGCTGCTTTTCTTATTTATTTCAAGTTTTATTTAATTTTCCCTGGTTAACACAAAGCTTTCCAGGATATCAACATTTAATTCAGGATGTTTAAACCATCTATTCTTGCTTATCTTTTATTACAAGTGAACTAGCAGTATCTCTTCAGATAATTAAAAGCAATAGTAATTCAATTAATTTTGTTAAATTTTCCAAGAAATGTTTACACTTTTTGCTAGCTAACTAAATGATTATAGACTAAGTTTTAAATACCTTAGTATATTATTCTTTCATTAATTTTTTTCTCAAAAAAGTGTTTTGATAAAATGAGCATCAAAGTGAGAGTTGTAATACTAGCGTACTATTAAATGCTTCGTATTTAAAAGAAATTATTAGTATTCTATTGTATAACCCAGAACTAATTAATTTGCATGAGAGAATAAACCTGGTTTGAAAATTCTTCTTCTTCGTCTTTTCTTACACCCTAACTATCCAACAAGAAAAAAAAAAGCAAACCAGATATTTTAAAAAGTTGCTTTCGAAGGGTTGGAATGAGCCATCAAAACAAGATCAGCGAGGTGCAATGAGAAAAGGGACAGAAAGTAACACATTTCCTAGTCTTTTGATTTAAGAAGCCTCTCATTGATTTCAATGAGGTCAATACCCTAAGAAGGATGAGTTAAAAAGTAAGTTAATCAATATAAAACTATTTTTCCTGCAATTTATATTAAATTTTCACGATTTAAATAAAGTCACTGCTTTTTTTTTAACTAGGCTTTCCTCTGAAATTCTACATTTATTCTACTACTCACTCTGTTGTACCAAGTGTGATGGTGTTCTTTGAACCCTTTGTTGTGACATAATAAATTTTTCTTATTCTCTGCTTTCTCAGAAGTATCTGCACTGGTAGAAAGCAGCCGTGAGAAGTACATGAAAGCATGAAGGAAAGAAGAAGGAAAAAAGGGACCAGGAGAGCACATAACCCTATTTTTTGAGCACAAGTGCAATATTTAAATGAAAAGGGTAAAATGTGTTTTGTTATTAATATTAGCACAGGTTTCTTCTGTGGCATTCCCATGGGGGAAAAAAAAAGTTAAATTTATGGAAGATACTGTTGCATGGTATTAAGACAGCAAAATGGTTTCAACTATAAAATAACTTGGCATTTAGAAGAAATCTTCAGTTTTAGATACTGATTCACTCTAGTTATCTTTAAATCTTCTTCTATTTCTCAAAATGTATTACTTCAGCTGTATACTCAATTATAAAGTCTGTGCATCAGTAAATGCTCAATAGCCATGGCATATTTAACAACAGAACTGTTTTTACAACAGGAGTGCTTCATGGTATTCTGCTCACGTAGGAATAGATGTCTACCACATGAACATCTTCATGTGAACCAGTCACTCTCAGCTCCCTTTATAAATGCCAGAGGAAAAGAAATATTTCTTGGATGTGATCCCAAAGACATTTAAAGTAAGTCAAAGAATCCTTGCCCTTATATCCTTACTTCTATATATTGGTTATAAAGGGATCCTGAAGTAATGAATTTAAATATTTACATCTATGTTTATTTGGATGAATCTCACATAGACCTTATTCATTGCTGGCCATCTTCTGCAATAGTGACAGTAGTAGACAATCTTCAGAGGGAAAAGGTAATTTATTTTATTAGCCTTAGAAGAGTTAAAGGAAGTAGCCAGTTCTGCACTGATTATGAACACTTGAATTCTGAAATTGTGATTTCTTTTAAAGGGGATACATTTGTTGATGATTGTCTTGAGGATTAACAGCACTTTTATAAGACTGTGGGGAAATGAATTTGGATTGGAGGTTAGCAGAATGCTGAGTTACAAAAAAAGTCAAGATAGTCTCACGCAATTATTTTTTAATTTTTTGGGATCTTTTGAGTAAAAATAGTCAAAATTCTGCAGAATAAAGGGGTCTTCTGTAAATCTAGAATATGTTTTCAAGCAAAACATAGAGCTGCATTTCTCCTGTATTTGGCCTAAATCTGGTCAGAGAAAAAAAGATTAACTTTTAATAGCAAAAAAAAAAGTGTAAAAAATCCCTGCTAAACAAAGCAAAACAAAACAAACAACCCCTTCCTCCATTCCTGTGATGGTAAGGACTCCAAAATAACTATACTAAGGATTTAAAACTCATCATCAGTTTGCAGCATCTTCTGTGATAGCTGGCAATCCACACAAAATGAATCCCAGGAAGTTGGCAGTGCTTGATTCATAGACAAGTTAGCCTTGGATATGAAATGATCAGGAGCATCTCCATGTTGCAAAACTCAGGGGTCATCACTTGTTGCTGTACGGCTGTGTGTTCGAGAACTCAGCTGTCCATAATGAGGTTGAATTTTGGTGTATTTAGAACTTAGAAGGTATTTCTGCCTATCTTAAGAAAATGGTTTGACCTGAGTATTCACAGGTGGAAATTGTAAATAATGAAAATGAAACTGCAGAATTCCACTAATTGAAAGAAGAAGGCAGTTTGGAATTCTTAAATATTTTTCAGGTTAATAATGTTGACATTATGTATTTTAATAATACAAAGGTGGTTTATGAGATTTTGTGCAACAGGGATGATTTACAAAAAATGCAAAAAACATGTGAAAATAATTATTTACTGTTCACATTTCCATCATCCTCAGAGCACATACTCCCCTTTTTTTCTTTCACTAAATTAAAAAACTGTTATAGTTCTGTATAGTTTATGTGATCATGCATTTCAAAGAGGTATACAGATATAATAATGTTCATACAAACAGAGAGAAATCTAATAAGAACAAAAAAGAAATAAAATTCAGAACATGCACTATGCTATACAATTATCCATACTATCATTAATTTGATAACATAACCTATAATATATCTATTATATATGAGATATCGATTGCATTTTGGAATCATGCTGTATTTTCAATATAAATATATACTATGAAGTAGCAGTAGTTGTTGTTGTTGCAAGTGACCTGTTAATGAAGTAATTTGCAAGTATTTGGGGTTTAGCTAATTTTGAGGAAAATATTTTGGATTTCTATGTTTTTGCTTAATACCACTGATAACTATGATAAAGGTTGTGAAAAGTTTGGGTTTTAGTTTTCTCCTTGTTTTTTTTTTTTAGAATTTAAGCAACGGAGAAAAATTTCAGATGAGCCTTCTATTTACACCATAAAAATGATCAAAATGATGAGACCCAAAAGATAGATAATTTCAGCATGCTTCATGCCTCTTTGTCAAATAATGTCCCTCTTGTAAAATTAAGGTGAATTTAATTCTAATATATATCATAAAAAGGAGATTCTAGGGAGTCTCAATCAAACCACATCTTGTTTTAGCACTCTGTTCAAGATGATTAAATTTCCCATTTTCTGTTCTTGATGGGAGTTGAAAAGGGGAGTTATTTTTATTCTTAGTTCTATCCCCTGCTCATAAAATTATAGATTGCAGATTTTCAAAAAAAGTAAAAAGTGAACTCCCAGATGCATTCACTTCTCAGGAAATAAAAAAAAAAAAGTTATTAAAAAGTCAGTGCTGTCTTCTTTCAACTGTAATGATCTGGAGGAAAGAAAAAGAAGTGGTCTAAGATCATCAGAAATTATGCTAGGACAATTCTTATGTTACACTGCAAAATCTATTGATACACAAAAAAAAACAATACAACAAATTTCAATTAAAAAATAGCATTTTGGCAGCTTTTCTAGGCTAAAATTGGCAGTTGAGGGCACTGGCAAATCTTTCACAGTGAGTATAATGACATATTTCAGATCATAATACTGACGTCTGAAACAGGCTGTAATAGTTAAAAAGCTTAGCTAGCACTCAGTATTTAGTTCCCACTATAGAAGTTTGGGGAAAGAAGAAAATTCTGGCCTTTTCTTGAGAATGATGTTGACAAAGAGTTAAACTAAAAAATACAGGTCTGACACTAACATGAGTTTGTATATCTGAGGGAAGGAAGATGAGAAGACTTGTCATTGCTTTATTTCTGAGTTGCCTTTTTACATGATATGTCCATTTTAAATTTTAACTATCTTTAAATGGCAAAGGTGTCATTTCTTCTTCTCTCATTGTACTTCAGTATATATTCATGAAGGCACGAGGCATTTAAATCACCATGAGGGATTTTTCTGTCTGTATTTTTTAATCTTATTTAAGATGCTGATATAAGTAATTATATAAATTCAGTAAAAATTAAGAACAAGAAAAAGAAAACCAGAAACAAATATTTACTTCCTTATTTTATTTTTGGAATATAGTACCTGGAAAATTGTTACACAATAAAAAATCAGTAAGTAGCCAGAGAGCTATAATATTTGGGCCAAACTTGAACGAAATTAATTACAGAGAATTGTCTGAATGAGGTTTGGGATAAAATAGAAAAATATCTTATAATCAGTACTGAATAGCAGAGTTTGCTTATGCAAAAAATATATTTTAAAAGGACTGAAATAAAGGAGAAAGTATAATTATAGGAAATTTCTTTGGAAATACTGGGTGGTTTGTGTTTAGGGCTTTTCCCCAAAAAATAAACAAACAAACAAAAGCACAACAACAAATAGACAACTCAGAAAGATATAAATATCTTAGTTTCAGAAGCAATATACAATAGCATGTTTCACTGATTGGAATTCAACTAGTGCTTGCTTTTCTAATTGTGCACTTTCCTTTTTTTGACAGTCGCAGACGCAGTTAAACCAACTGTGACTTCATACTATTTTTATGACATTGTATAGTAGCATATTCCATTACAATGGATTCATTTTTTGTCTATTTATGGGGTTTTGCTGCTTGTCTCAAATTAAGATAATTGAATGATTTCTAAGTTTTAAAAAAACTGTATTCCGTTTCAATCTCCACATAATTATGTTGACCCAACTTTTGATTACCAAACTTCATTGAATAAATAATTATATGTCTAACTAGATCGAGACAGAATTTAATATCAAACTCCAAGCACTCAAGTCTTCATAGAAAATCAATTCAAGATTCTAAATGAGTTTTGATATTAAATATTGGGCTTTTTCACCCCCTGGGCTATATTCTCAATCACATTTAACATCCACAATATCCAAGTAAAACATATTAATATTAGTGAGAAGGACAGTTGTCTCATTGGGAATATGTAGCGGATTTTGGTGAACTGGTATTAGATAGCAGTGCTTATAATTTGTTTCCAGGGACTTCTGAATAGCCTGATGTTTTTGGGGTGTTTTTTTTGTTGGTTGGTTAGGGTGGTTTTTTGGGGTTTTTTTAATTCTTCATTCTGATTAAATTTTAATTTACTATATTTATCAAACAAAGTTATTTTGTCTTATTTTAGTTTGGCTGTCTGAAACGTGCTTCTTTCTGAAAATGACTAGATTATTTCAATGATCTACATCTATATATGAGGAGTTTAGGGCATTTACAAGTTGTGACTCAGTTCATCCTAAAATAAACCTCTAAGGCAGATGGGTTGACTTGCATTTTAAAGTACCTATCTCTCTGCACCAGAACCAGGCAGAAAATAGCTGCTTCCAGAAAAAAAACTTGTCATTTAATGTTACTCTAACAGAAATCATACTCCCTTCCTTTATCTTCTATGACAAAATCAAATGTTCTACGAATATGTTTGCTAGTATAGAAGATCACATATTATGGAAAAAAGAGCACTAAAGGTTCTAGAATATGATTATACTGATTTCTAGAGGCCAAAAAAACTACTTAACCTGAACACTCTTAACATGACATTATTGAGTCTAAGTATTCTTTGCTGCTCCAGGTAAGCCACCAGAAATCTGATTTATACTGGATTCTTTGTTGCTAGTAGCTTTCAGTGCTGAATGTTGTTATTTTATCAGTTAGGAATGAATTAATTATTTGAAAATACAGAATTAAAAGAAAGAACCATTCTGCTTTGTGAACAGGAATGCTGTGTAATATTAATAAATCTGATAAATATGATATTTTTCAGATTTACCCCATTACACATGAAAAATGTGCACAGAATAGGGATTTAATTGTGAAAGAGAGACTAAAAAATTAAACTTTATATCCGTCTCTGTCAATGACAAAAATGATTTTATTCCTTTACCCCCAAGCTTAGAAATAGCAGCCAGCTAAGGGAGCTATTAGCATACAGCCTCAGGTTCCCATGATGTGGGACACTGAAGTGTTTGACTATTTTTCCCTTCTCCATCTTATTTTCTCTTTCTATTGTTCAAAACTGAAATTATTTCTCTTCCTTATGGCCTAAATAATGTCTCTGACCCGTAAAACTTTAATTAAAACCAATGGTCTTCTTTCATACTGAAGCATACCTCATCTTTTTGATTCACACACATTAACTCTATCAATTAGAGCAAATATTGTGGGCAAGAGTGAGGTTTTGTCGCTCTGGGAAGTCAGGGGGACCCCGAAAACCCCAATTAAAAAGGTCCCCGCCGGTGGCTTCCACGCTGCGGGGGCGGAGCGGATCCGGGGCCGGCGGAACCCGAACTCGGGCTGACTTCTCGAAGGCAGGATAGCAAGAGCCTTGGCGATCAAAGAAAATGCAGTCTCTCAGCTTTCAGAATCCAGGGTTTATTGGTGGGAACGGCGGGAAGGAGAAGGCGGGTGGGACCGGGACGGAACGCGGGGTCCGCAAACAGCTGCGTTCCGAGGAGCAGAAAGCACCGAACGGCAGCGAACATNTGTAATCCCATCCTAGGGCACTCAACTGGGAATAACTTCCTGTGTTCATAAACTGTTCAGGTAACCACTGAATAAAACGGGGGAGAATGCAAAGAAGCAAGATTCAGAACCAAGACTACCCACTGTTACAGCATTAAGACCATCTTTGTTTCCAGTATTCACAAATACTGGATGCTTTACTGCAGTCTGTCTTGACTCCAACAGGCTGACAGGGAAATGTTTATTTCTGAAACTTCATTCCACATCTAAGACTGTTATAATTAGGAGGCATTCAACTTACTATAAAATTCAAAGCCACAGATTCAGGAGACTAGATGTGCAGTCCTGAGACAGATGCTAAAAGCCATGCAGGAGGTGCATCTCAGGTCAGCACACTAGTTGTTACAGATCCCAGAGTTTATTCCTATTGACAGAATTCACAGAACCTTTTAGGTTGGAAAAGACCTCCAAGACAATGATGTCCAACCTTTGACCAAACTCCACCTTGTCAACTAGACTGTAGCTGTAAGTGCTACATCCAGGTGTCCAGTCGGTTCTTGAACACCTCAAGGGAAAGTGACTCCAACAC
Organism: Grantiella picta; assembly: GCA_013397955.1. NCBI lineage: Eukaryota > Metazoa > Chordata > Aves > Passeriformes > Meliphagidae > Grantiella > Grantiella picta. The sequence goes on along the minus strand of VZRM01007744.1, from coordinate 559,100 downwards.
CTCCAGTGTTTGATACCCTTCTCTCATCTTTCCCTTCTTTCAGAAAATGAACTGTGTGAACTTAGGGACATAAGCTGACCTTGAAAATTCCTCTTAAAGAGCTTCACTCCTAAATTTTTGGTTCAAAACTGCCAACTACTCTTTGATGCTTCTAACATTTTGAAATTCAAGTACATCAAAGGCAAAAAGTACCTTAAGACTGCAAATAATTAGCTGATAAGCACTTTCCAAAATACATGTAGTGTTGTCCATTATGTTCGAGTAAGCACAATATTACCTCAACAGATTAGATAGCTATAGATGAAGATGTTATGAATATTGACAAACACATTAGCATGGATATTGATATTCATATAGATACAGATATAGATAGCAATAGAGAGAAAACAATTTTATACAGTTAAATTTCAAAATTCATTTCGTTACCAAACTTAAATTTTAATTCAGTCAAAACAAAAAAGTACATGACTGGATAAAATTTAAATGAGTCTGCTGTATGTAAAATGTTAGAGCTTTTGCAACTGTTTCTGCACTCAGTAATAAGTGTAGATGAGTTAGAGCTTGAACTATAAATAGTTACAGGCAATCAGACATAAGTGAGGCACCTGACATTGCTAACTACTCAAAAATGTCAACATTTGATTACTACAAAAGAAAATCAAGAATCAACAGAGAGATTGGTGCTATTCTGATGATATTGTGAAGAACAGGACAACTAACAATTTGAGTAAAGTATTTCTAAAACTCATCTCATTAATATATTAAAAGGTTTCACATTAAACATCAAAACAGTACAGTTTCTATGAAATTTAGTTGTGATTTGTAATTATAGTGGTTGCTTTTCTTTTTAGAATTAGTATTTGAAGAAAAATGGCTTGACTAAATATATCTGCAGTATAACTGGTCCAATTTTTCTGTTTCACAATAAGGCCAAAGCTTTGATACTTTTTCTTCATTTTCTCTTATTTTTTAACATTTACAGAACTTAGCTTATCTATTATTATTTTTCATGCTACTGTCACTATTTTATGACTTCTGTTTACAGAGATGAAATGCATTATCAATGTAAAATGTGAATTGCTTTCTTTGTTTTCACAAGTCAGTAAGCAACTGCAATTAACAGAACATTTAATTAAAGCATCTAAATTCTGCCTTATGTTGCAATTTTAAGGACTTAATCTTCATGAAGTTTATCCACCACACAGAAAGGGGAAGGTGCCTTTAAATGTCTGGAGGAGAGGAGGGGAGGGGAG
>VZRM01007744.1:531641-557505 GCA_013397955.1 Grantiella picta | reverse complement strand
AGGGGAGGAGAGGAGAGGAGAGGAGAGATCTGTTTGTTTTAATGGGGCATCTAATATGGATGTTTAAATTTAATAGATTAGGTCCTTGAGGGGAGCAGGGTGGGGAATAATAAGTTTGATAGTAATGTGTGAACTGTGTTGACAATAAGGTGTCAACTGTGTTGAGTTTGGAAATTTAAGATAAAAATCATGCTAACCTACACAATTATTGAAAGGTAAGTAAAATGACCAAGGCTGTGAAGAAGATCATCCTAAAATAAAAGAGGATCTTAGCATAAATTTCATTGTGTTATGGATCAGACTGATACTATTTCTTATTTAGACCTGGCTGAAAAAATCCATTCAAATATTTGAATTTTCACTAGACAAAATTAAATGCACTCAAACCTGGAGGAAAGGTGGAAAACGCCACAAAAATTGAGCCATTTAAAATCATTTGGAGCAACTAAAAATTAATAATGTGTTTCAAACAAATCTATTGTGTTTTGAACCTGATTCTGATCTGATCAGCTGCTATATAAATAATAGGTGTATGTTTGTGTTGACTCATATCAATTGTTCTGCCCTTTACTTTTGTTTAGTTCATTGATTGTAGCATTGTATCTTCAGTTTCCAATATTTTGCGGGTTGCAGTAGGCAGTTTCTTGATTATAAGCCAAAGAAAAAATCATTTACTAAGGTTGATAAAAAAGCTGTCAAAGCCATAAATCCTCTATGACTTAATACTTGTATTGGCTTTGATCTTTGTTTGCCTGTTTGTTTTAATCCTGTGTCTATAGACTGCTAAAATTCAAGGACCTTCCTATTTTTTCTCCACCACTGATACTGTAATCCCAATTATTTGGGATTTCATGCTAGGAAATTAAATTATAAAGATATATAATTTTCTTCTGGCCTTGTCTAAGCTGGGATAGATTTAATTTTCTTCTTAGTAGCCAGTACAGTGCTGTTTTGGTTTCAGTATGAGAATAATGTTGATGAGACACCAGTGTTTTGGTTGTTGCTAAATTGTGCTTACCTTGCCATGGACATTTGGGTTCCCATGCTCTGCCAGTGAGCAGGGCCACAAGAATCTGTGGTGGGGATCATGCCCAGAAAAGCTGACCTGAACAGAACAAAGAGGTATTCCATACCAGAATGACATGTTCAGTCCAAAAACTGTGCGAAGTTGGCTGGAGGCTGTCAATTGCTGCATGGAGACTGGCTGGGTAAGGACGGTGAGCAACTGTATTGCACATCACTTGGTTTTCTCAGGTTTTATTCCTCTCTGACTCCCATTATTCTTGCTGTTATTATTATTGTTGTTATTATTAGTAGTAGTAATAATAAAAAATAAGAATGACAAATATCTTTTTTATGTATTAATTTTTTAAAATTATTAGAGTATCCTTATCTCAACCCATGAATCTTCCCTCTTTTCTGATTCTCCTTCCCCATCTCACCGAGGAAGAGGGGAGAGAAATGAGAGAGCAGCTAAGTGTTAGTTAGGTACCAGCTGGGTTTAAGCCGTGACAGTCCTGGTTGTCCCTTTCCTCCACCAGTAGTATTTTCCATTTTTTTCTTGTAGAAACAGATTAGCATTCCTTTCCATAGGATCAGTGGCAAAATCAGCCCTTTCAATCTGCCTGTGAAACTGACCACTGGAGACTGGAACAACAATTTTCCTGGAAGAACACCCATTTGCAATTGTTTTTCTTTGCAATCCAAGTCCTTGTGCCTCTAGGGTCAAGGTAGGTTTCCCATGCCACGTCCCAGGGTCCTGCAGGTAAAAACACAGGGTACTCTGTGGTATGTACTTCCTATATCCTCCTTCTCAAGCAAAAGAATGCTTACTGATAGCTGACATGCTGGTCCCTACAGGTGGGGAGTAGGATCCATACTCTGCAAATTCCTGGACCATTTTCTCCGTATCTGTAGAGAGGACATTTCTCCTTCCTCTTTTACATAAGCTGGGAATGCTTACTTTATAAATGTGAAGTTTACCCAGTTAAGAGATTAAATGAGTCTGAAAGGGACACGAGCCCTTGACAACAGGATGTACCAACAAGATGATTTTAATATGGGAAATATTAAGAGTCTTCTTCATAACAATATGTGAATCATTAGGGAATGACACACATGGACTCTCAGGATTCACAGACAGGGATACATTCAGGAGAAATACTCTTTGTTTCAAAGGGCAAACATGATGAAAACTTAAATAGCCTTGACAAATTTAGTTGTTCAATGAAAAGTTTTAAAAATAAGTAATTTTTCTTCAACACTTCTGACAAGGGAAAATCTTGATGACAGTGAAAAAGATTATGAAAATTACATTCTCATCGCTGTTGTAGGTAGTTTTATCTAACAGAAAAAAAAGTTGCATACAGAAGGGTTCAAAAATGTGATCTTTAGTCCCAAGCAGACAAGTACAAGCTTTTCTAGGTACAGAGCATGCATCTGATTTTATTCACCAGTTCCTACTTTCATTTAGGTATGTCATGTCTATCTAGATGACTTTTGAAAGCTTATGATGGCTGGAACTTTCTTCTAAACTGTTGGGAGTTGAGTATTAGGTAAGATTTTTGGCAGGTGTGTATATATCTGCCAGAAAGTATGTGGATTTCTTGTGAAGAATTCCATCAGGTGTCAGATGACTGTCACTCAAATCCTTCTCAACCAGTTTGAGTTTTTAGAGGTCTACAATAAGTAGTGCAAACAGGTTTTTTTACAATAAATTTTCAAGTCCTCCTTCTTTTCTTGTTTTCTATTTTTTTTGGCCCCACTTCCTAATTATCTTCATACATATGGTTATAACTGGTAAAAAAAAGAAACCACAGCATAAGAATCTATTTTATAAAATTTTACAGCAAAAGATCCCCTTATGGTGGTGTAATTTATAAAAACATTCTATGTTTTCTAAGATTCTATGAATCTGTGAATATTTTCTTTTGAAAGCAATAAGAATATTGTGCAATTCAAATTCAAAATCATGCTAAATGAACCTTTTTAATTTTTAATTTAGTTAGAAGATATGCCACAGCTAGTGTAGTTTCCTTGGAAACTATGGATCCAGCAAAAAAATAAAAGTGCAAAAGTTTATCTTATACACAAAAGACTCTGGTTTTTGCTTACTGGTTAATTTTATGGGCCCCTGAAAATACTCTCAAAGAATTTTATCTGCAAGACTTATGACAAAAAATTTGTCAGACATCAATCTTAATATAAAGATGGGAAAATGTTTATGGAACCTTTTTTGACTAATGGTATACCTGCTGATGTAAGTAAAAAAATTACATACCTGCTGAGGTAAGTATAAAAATTACACAAATGCCTTAACCCTAATGATGCAGAAGTTAAAAAGCATGTACTAAAACAAGGAAACAAAGAAATCAGATGGTAGGAAGAAATACATCTGTTTATTGTGGTACAAATATTGAGAGATATTTATGTATATGGAGATATTTTCAATTATTATTTCTGTCTTTTGAGATATTTTGCCAGAATGTGGAAATTGTCTGATGCTAGTTTTTCTGTTTGAAGTAGATTTGGATCATTTGCTTGTATATTTTTAAAAGTATTTAAAAATTATGCAGCAAGTGAAATTTTTCACATAGTGCCTCATATCAAAATCTATTTTCAGCTTCCACAGCCCTCCATGCGATTTGTCTGAAGTCTTCAATGGCAGCTTCTCACACCACAGACACAGTGAGAATGGAACAGACATGAATATTGAGAAGGCAAACACTGCGTCTGCACGGACAGGTGCAGCTTGACATGTGCTTGCAGTGCTCCGATCCAGTCTGGCAGGGCATCTGCTAGCCATGCCCCAGGAGCCACGTGGCTGCATGAGGATTGTGCCTCCCAAGAGATGGGGTTCGGTCGCTGGGACAAACTAGACTGTGACAGTAGTGCTGTGAATTTTCTGGATTGGTACTGGCATGTATGCAGCCCCTTCATACAGCAAGCAAAAGTGATGCTGTTTGCCTGCACTTCTCTCTTTAAATGTGTGTTCTCTCTTGCTCTCTGGTGATATTTTTCATCTCTTCATATTTTTGTATTGACTGGACTTCTGTATTTTGTGAATTTTCAGGAATTTGGCCATCTAAATGAACAATTGCAATTAAACACATGGAAAATCCAGAATGGAGGTGTTGTTGAGAGCTATCAGTGAGCTGAAGAGGTCATCACACAATTTATTTCTGAACAAACTTTTCTCCTATATGCATATATATACACTCATCTAACCCACAGACAATACATGGTTTAAAAGTTTTAAGGCTTTTCTTGCAAAGAAAAAAGAAGGAAAAAAAGTCAAGCTAGCATACTCATAGAGGTCTTTTATTCACATTTCCTGGTTTTGCTGCTTCATGTATAACAGTGCTTTATCAATACAATATAAAAATGTCTATGCTTTAATTGTATGTAGATGGATCCTTATCATCTCATCAGGATGATCTCTCAATTTTTTTTTGTAACCTCAGAATATATTTGTGCATGTCATCCAGCTTCTGCAGAGCTCTAGGAAAAAGACAGACTTCCCTTTTTTTACCAAGTGACTCAGAATTTCGTTAATAAAGAAAGTTAGAAGATTTAGCAGCTAGTCCTCCAGCTAATAATGCTTTTTTTCTCGGTTTCTATTATAATGTGGACTCTGTAACCTGTATGCAAAGCAGGATGAATATTTGGGACACAATCCTCTGAGCAGACACATCTTCAGATAATTCTTTGACTGACCTACATGTACTCAGATACCAAAACTCATATAAAACTCTCACCTCATGACCTCCTTCTGGCTCATTGTATGGGATATACAATTGTTCAAAAAAAATTTTGTGTAAATTCAAGAGATATTGTGACTATCTAATAATTATTAGCCCTGGGGTTTTTAGATACCTTTGAACCACTCAACCTAAAAAATTGCATTTTCTTGTTCTTTCTTCATGTACACTATGGCTTAGAGTACTTGATTACAATTTATGGACCCAAAATAAAACTAACTAAATAAATAAAATATACAGTTGTTCAAGGATTATATTATCTGTATAAGAATAAAAAATTGTAGCATTGTTTACTTTTTTTATGTTTTATTTGCTAATTTTTATGTTATGATCACTTACATTCTTAGTTTATTTTTCATTTGTGGAATATGCTATTCTGCTTCTTGGATACTCTCTTACAATGGCTCACAATTGAAAAATTCTAGCTTGGTTAGAAATATTGTATGGATGGAGCAGAAAACAAAATATGAAACATGAAACGGAAATGTCAGCTGGAAACTACCAACCATCTCTTAGCATTGCTTGTGTTTAACTAGAAAGAGATATTTAGCAATTAGCATGTCACAATCTGTCATTTTATTTGTAGCTCCGTAACTGTACTTTCTGTCTTCAGAGAAGTTGTTAATTCTCTGTTACTTTTTATGTCTCTGTTTACGTCAGATATAGTTTGTTATTCTATCAAAGTATTGGCATGCAAATTGGTGAGAAATGATGTGTGATCATTTCAAATTGATTATAATACATATCACACTATTCTCCCTTTAAAAAAGTGACAGAAGTAAGAGTTCAAATCCATGCTAATCACTTTTATCCAAATGGTTGTCAGTTTGTGTATATTAAAGGCTTCTTCAAAACACTCTCATTATATAAAGAATTTTCTAGAAAGTACTTCTAAAAGGTTGTAGTTTTGTAATATTATTACAAATTTTTTTTTTCATAATTAAAGTGTAACTAAGCTCTGTAATGTTATAAATAGCATACTTTTCGAATGTGAGAAAAAAACTGCAAACATTACCAGCAATTTTCACAGGTATAAAAGCAGTACCTGAATTTATACTCCATGTGACCCAAGAGACAAGAGAGGAAGAAGAAACCGAGAACAGCCAAGCCAAGGCAACGCAAGGAATGGAAAAAAGATGAAGTCCTATATTTCTGAACAGAAGGATCTAATAAAAGTCTTGATGAAAAGTGTGCAGTCAGAATTAGTTAGTTTATCATGTCTTGCTTCAAGTGAAAGCAGCAGTCATTTCTGTGCCAAACATCATGCTGAAAAATACTGTCATGCTATTCTTAGCACCATTCTTATTGCTTTTAATTCATGCACTTTTGAAGAGCAGTGGTTAATGGGACGTTCTGGGTTTGAGTGAATTAAGATTCAAATTCTTTTTCATTCGATCATTTTCCATGACACTGGGAATTTATTTCAGAGGCAGCTATGCAGGAAGACTTCAAATCTTCGCTACAACTTCAGACCTCTAGAACCAAATTGTAAAACATCAGCTAGTAACCAATATTGAGGGTACTTGGGTTTTAGTCATAACAGATCCCTGGGATAAGAGTCTAGAGGCAGGATTCCTTGGAATTTTTTTTTAATTTAAAATTAATTCCCTCTTTAGTCAGCTGACATGCACGAGAGAGAAGATTTCAAGCTGTGAAGGTATCTGTTTTGATATATATTTGAGGGTGACACTTCTTTTAATTTTGGAGATTATATATTTTTGGCAATGAAAATAAAGAGAATTTAGGTAATGTTGGATGCAGGATGAATCCCCCTTCTGTTGCTCAGATCCATGTAGCACAGCCTCTCTCACTCTCTCTCTCTCTCCCCCCTCTCTCAGACACACACAGAGAGAAAAAGATCAACGATGGATTGAAGACAAAGTGCAGATTGAAAAAATCCCAAACAAACCAATTTTCCCATTTTTCATTATATGTCCTATAGATTAATTAACAAATTTACTGAGAAATCTTGTTTTCTTTTTGAATGGTTTTCAGTCTTTTTTCCACCATTAGAACGGCTCATTCATCATTACCTTTCACTGCTATAGGGCTTTCAGGCTGACCAATAAAGCCATTCTGCTAAATTAAACCATAGAATCATGCAATGGTTTGGGTTGTAAGGGACTTCAAAGATCATCTAGCTCCAATCCCCCTGCTGTGGGCAGGGATGCCTTCCAGTGGACCAGGTTGCTCAAAGCCCCATCCAACCTGGACTTGAACACTTACAGGGATGGGGCATCCACAACCTCTCTGGACAGCCTGTTCCAGTGCCACAACCCTCCCAGTAAAAAATTTCTTCATAATATTGAATCCAAATAATTAAACATTTTTTTTGTGTCTTACAACATTTAGCCAGCAGTTAATTGTTACATATTATGAGATTGTGGAAACCATGTATTTGCTTACCAAAGTTATAGCAAAGATAATCTGTCTTTCCTCATTAATTTGAAAATTTAAATTTTCAAAAATCTAAGAATTTACTACAAGAGAGGTCTTTATAATTCTATTGTATCGAGCCAGTAAAAGACCTCTGAAAGCATTCTCTTTTTTATCACCTGGATGTTTGAAACACATTGAAAGTGTTTTCAAAAGTGCCACATATTACATTCATAGCCCAGTCAAAAGATTCAGTATAAACAGTAGAAAGGATTCTGCCTCTTCAAAATACAGGTCAATAGTGAAATTCCATAGCATAGGGATACAACCTTTATATGATAAAAAAATGCATGTTAATATATCATTATTGCAATTAAGCATAGCATTCTAGACCAACAATAGACCTGTTGAATCTCCAAATAAATCAGTCCACAAAGATGAATTAGACAGCAATGCTTGGAGACAAATCATTATTACTGGGTGCAGTGTGTCTTGAATGCAGAATTTAGCCACTAATGGTCCTTACCATCCATTTTGGGCTACATGCACCACTTCAAATACCCAACAGATAAACTGATTAAATATGACATTTTAAAAACCCCCACATTATCTAAATTCAGCAGTTTAATTTTTTTTTCCAATGGAAAATGAGTAAATTATATCTCTGACAGATAAAACTGTCCTCCCTATGATTTAGAAAGCCAATGAAGACAACTTAAATATGAATATGTCACAGCCAAGGTGGAAAAAGCCCACTATTTAACAGATCTGTAAATATTTCTGCCTTTACAAGCAACTTGTGCATATACCAGCAAGCAATATCCTCTAGTAATTTTGTCAAAAAAGCCTAAAACAAATGTACTAGGTTTGCTGACATTTGTCCAGATATAAATGAATTAGTTCTGTACACACCTGAGTACATTATGAATACATACATAGAAAAAATTAATGAAAAGTAATTTTCTCCTTTTATTCTTTGGATTGTTAACACCTGGCTAAACAAGAGGCAGTGCCTGATTTCTCAACTTTTATGAAATTTAAACTTAATAAATTATTTTGGTCTTCCCACTGACATAAAGTCAGCCTAAGAGTGGATTGTCACACAGAATGTTAAGATAAATACGTAAGTGTCTTGGTTTGAAAGACAGGTGCCTGCTAAGAGAGGTGGAACACTCCCTTAGAGAATGTGATCTCCCTTCCCTCTGAATTACTTTAATTTTGANGGGCAGGCTGAAGAGCAGGCAGGCGGCTGGGGCGGCAAAAGCTGGGCGGCAGAGGCAAGGGGGCTGGATCTCTCTCCCAGGCTAGCCAGCGAGGTGACAGGGACTCTGCAGTCACGGCAGACGCCGCTGTGGCAGCACAGACTCTTTCCCATGGGAATTTTCTCTTTTTCTTCCTGTGTTTTTATAAAGAAAGACAAAGTTTAGATGTTATTGAAACTGTCTCTGGAAAGATAAGAAGTTCAAGCCTGGCCAATCGGCCTAGGGGGAGGTTTTGAATTGGCCCAATCCGGACGACCTCTGAAAGTCTATATAAGTTCTAAATATTAAATAATACATTCAGATTTTTGTGCCACCTGTGACCCTGTCTGGTCTTTCACTCCGCTAGCGGTTCAACAGCGACACGCCGTCGTCTCGTGCGGCGGAAGCGGGGCAGGCAGCAGGGACAGCCAGACTCCGCCGCAGCTGCAGCAAAGCACAGCCGGGAAAACGTGCACTCCCAGTGGGAAACAGGTTGACTCAAAGCTCACCCAGCCAAGAGAAGGCAAAGCAGTTGGATCTCCTGCGGTCGCAGCCAGAAGCAAAAGCAGCTCGCTTTCCTCCCCATGTCCGACGGACGAGTGCCAGTCCCAAACAGCCGGCTGCCTCTTTCCCTTGCCCCACCTAGCACACCCTTTTGTCTCAAGAATTGATGGCTCTAATCACCCAGATATTAGTAATATGGGATGGAGAAAAAATTCCAATGCCCCCCAACCTCCGACAGTAAGACACAGTCAAACACTGATTTTTCAAATTGTATATTAGGAATTGCTTTCTGAAGTGTGAAGATCTCCTGTGAAACAGAAATTGACATAACTCTCTTGTAGGCCTTAGATATCACAGTGAGTTACTCTCCTTTGGTGCTAAATATGAATTTTGGAAGAGCCAACTGCTACAGCCAGGTAGAAACCTTCTTAACTGATAGCATTGTTGACGTTTACTTAATTATTTGAAGGCATTTGTTCTATGTTCCCTTTAATTTTTTTGGGTTTTGTTCTCTAAGAAATAGCATCATTTATTCAGGCTACATACAATATCCTATTACAAACAAATAATTGCAAATAAATTTATAAATATATCACTTTTAAAATTTTCATTCAAAATCAGATTATTTTAAATTGAATGCCACTTATGTCAGGGAATTTTGTAAATTCACCTATGTTTTTTGTTTATTAAAACATAAGTCTCTCAAGAACTATTTCAGATGAAATACAATATTTTATCACAATGTTACAGAGACAAAATCATCAGTACATAAAGTCTAGTACAGCTACAATAATGTGTGATTATAATAGCTTCATGCAAAATGTATTACAGTTATGACAAAGAAATTTCTTAATGTTCTTGGTCAACTGTATTCTGTTAATATTTCAAGGGATGCACATGTACTACTTTTAGAGCCATTATACTTCCTAAAATTTTAATAAAATCCACATAAGCAGAAGCCAAGATCTTATTTTAAAAACAGAATAGAATACACTCAATCATCATAGATAAAGTATAGTTACTTGCTTCAGGAACTCCTGACATGGTTGTTTGGTTTGGAGTTTTTTGTTTTAAAAGGTGTAAAAATGTATTGTCAACTATGACATGAAATCAATAATGTTATTGAAATAAACATGAGTGTAAAAAAAACGATTTTTGCTCTACCATTTAGCTTTGAGAATTTGTCCACAATCCATTAGAAAAGATCAAAAGGTAATTTCTAGCTCACAAGAAAGCTCCCTAACCTTCAGACTACAGGGAGGACAGGAGGAAGAAGAAGCAGCACATTTTGCCTGACTGCAATACAGATCAAAAAATGAGGATTTAACAGCATTCATGGTAACAATAGATTTGAGAAAGAGGTAATTTTCTCTTTTAGTGGTGATCAACTTACAGAAAAGAATTTCATACTTATATGACTACTTGTTTATTTTAATTTTTTCAGAGCAAACAAATCAAATCCTTAAATTTTGCAGTTAGACAGTTTAATTAATCTTACGTTTTTTGTTATGAATTTTTTATTTCCCTGCCCCCACAGCCCCACACCCCCTGTCCATAGCATAGGGATACCCACATTCTCACACCCCCTGTCCTCCCACCACCACCCCCATAGCTCAGCCTTCAACCAGTCTTAAATAACAGAAATGTTACTGTAAAGCTCTCTATACTGTGACAAAACACACGGGGACAGGAACAGTGTCACAACAAAAGGAACTATTTTGTAACACCGGGGAAGATAAAGAAATTTTAAAACTGAGGGCTAAGTTGTTTGAAATCATGGCAATTTGGATTTGTCCAGGACATTACTTCAGTTGTCTTCATGGGTCATCCTAAACCTTGCAAAATCAGTAGTTTTTCAGCTGAGTTCAAAGACATTAGAATACCTTCTTGGAACTTCAAAGACTATGAAGTGTCATAGCTCCAAGCAAAGAAATATTACTAAGAAATAATAATAGTGTGATTATCTATATAAAACACCATGTCATGTTAGCATACTTAAAACATAATGGATAAAGTACTGCTGTTACTTCATCCACATTGTGAGTTAACTTACAAGGAACCAGAGCACTTTACCTGGATCAGGAAAATCACCAGAAAACTGATCAGATCAGCAATGCCTTTGGATTATTACCCACTTCTACTGTTTTATATAGGTGCCAATATGACATTGCAACAGGAAGTGCAAGGTCACTCAAGTGAGATTTCAGGGCCCTGGGAAGAATATTGTTTTAAAAATAAATAATTATAAGTTGTTAATGACATGAGAAAAATGCTGACAAATGTAGCACCTGCAAGTAGCTAAACATCTGGATAGTTAGGATTTCATAATTAAACAGCTTTTTTATTTACCTTCCCTTTGTTCTTAACTGCATAGAACATGCAAATTAAAGCAGTCACATTTTATAGAATCACATATCTTTCATAAAATTTCATTACTTTAATTACCTGATTTCTGCTTGCCTCTTTTCAAACGGACACATTCTACCTCTCAAACTCTTTTTTCAGCTGAAATAATTTTAATTTTGTTGTGGATATCAGATACCTGCATTATTAATTAAGAAAATCATTAATAATTTAGCTTGTAAGTTGCAGGAAAAAAAAAAAGCTCAATTCACTTGGCTGGAAAGAAATCAGGATAGAAGTGGTCTATTGATTTATTAACAACATGCAATTAACCAGCAGTCATTGAACTAGACGTTCAGGATCAATATCCTAAAAACCTTTCTACAACTCGTAGAATTTCTAATCCCTGACCCAGAATCACACATGAAAACCCACACTTCTCTCGGGAGTAGATGTGGGTGCTGTTTTTTTGGGCATCCCTGATGATCCCTGCCCCTCACTAGTGTAGTCGGTGGTGTGATGAAAACCCATGGTGCCAGACAGGTACACCTGAATTGTGGGGCCCCATGTGCCACCCCACTGGCTGAAGTGCAGCAGCACACTGCAGCTTTCAGGAAGGCTGCTGTGCCCAGCCCAGACACAAGTGGAATTGTCACAGGGTGACTTCTGCCAGTGTCAAAACAGGTTTGACTGCTGCCCAGACACCCTCTTCTCTGAGGATCCCCCGTGTGTTTCATTAATAATGCTTGAGAATATGTGGGAATTACTGGGATCTCTAAGCGACTCCAGTAACCTCTGTTTTGGCAGCTATTTTGTCCCTCAAGTCCTTATTTTTCCTCATTGATTGTTAGGGAATTCTGGTTGATTAGCACTACTTTTGATCAAATCCTACTAGCATAAATTTGCCTATAGTGTTATATTTTTGTTCTTTAGAAGGACAAGACTTTGAAGTTTCAGATCTCTTCTAAATACCCAGCTTAAGTGGGAATAGAAACAATACCTCATGGAGTGCCGCATGTTGCACAGTAAGTAGAGGAGAGAGATTTATAAACATGTTGTTTCCAGTGTGATGCAAAAGTCTTTGTCACTTTGTAAATATAATAAAATAATGTTTATATTTGCAAAATTTTTCCCCTTCATCTGGCTATTCTGAATTTTCATTTAAAGATGCATAAAGATGTTTGGTTAATAAGACCAAATTTGCACCCTATTTCTGAAAGACACCTATTATCATTGACTTTTATCACTTCTTCTTCCCTAGCAAAATAAAGGCATGTTCCAAAGTTTGAGCAATTCTGGGTGCAATGTGCCTGTGAGAGTGATTCCTTTTCCCCAGGTGAAATGGTGCAAAGGTGCTACACTGCATCGTGTGCAGATCCTATGAACTATAAAATCAACATATCTCTATGACACAGATATTAAAGTGAGATCTCTGGTATCCTAAAATATATATATAAATAAAAAAATATTTTATATGAGGCTATGGATTTTGATTCTTCGTGTGCCATTAGAGCATGTGTATGTAATAGAGCCAGGACAGAGATGGATTGACTATGCAGGGTGTAAATAGAACCGATCCTTATGGAGCTCTGCCTATACACTGGCTTGGATCCCAACAGGAATCTCACACATACCTTGGACCTTGTACACACTGGCCTGACAGCCTGCTACCAGCTGTTGACTGAACCTACTTAGCAGCAGCAGACCTGCTCTGCTTTTGTTGCTCAGGAAGATCTGTGGATGTGTCTCTGTCACTGAGGGCATTGCCCTGCCTGTCATCTTTGGCTCCCAGCTCTCCATCCCTTCTGGAGCAGGCCACTATTTCTGCTCCCTGGCCACCTGCCACAAAAGGATTTGTGGTTGCACAAAGTCTGAAGGTTGCACTGTGAAGAAAGATCACAACCAGTGTTTACTAGGACATTTTATAATAATTTAGCTGTTATTCTTTTTATTGAGCTGCTATTGTTTATAGAAATAACTTTACACAGTAACTCTGACTACTTCAAAGCTTACACCCCCTCCCCTCTCACTCATAGAAATGTGTCTGAATCCTCAGCTGAGAGCCCAACCCCAACAGTTTACTCAGGTGCCAAGGGTCACAGAGATATGCCACTAGTTTCTTCCTAAGAGGCTGGAAAGTACTTCTGTGAGTCCTATGTTTTACCAGGCATATATACATGTATAGGAACCTGTAGGCTCTGTCTACATGTACAGCTGCTGCTTCCTGGATGTGGTTACAACTATAGAACATTTTGCTGAAGCAGATGCAGGTTAGTGGCCTTGAACACATTCTGCTACTCCCGCCATTCTGACTTTGTCTGTTCTTGCAGCTTCAAAAGGACTGATAGTTTCTGGAGCTATTAAGTTCCTGGGAGACTTTCATAAATTATCCCTCAGCAAATATTTTTTTGTAGCCTGCTCTTTTTTGGTAACTCTTTGTCCATATGCATACATAGGCACACAGATTTTCATTAATGGACTTAGCTACACAAAAGTTTTCTTTGGTATGTAGACACATGATATAAATGAGTCAGCATCTCAGCAACAGACATCCAATATAATGAAAAAAAAAAAAGAAATGGAAACAAAAGCTAAACAGATTTATCTTGGGTATGTCTGATGGTCAAAGAAAGCACCTCTGTATCTAACATACAGGGGTTTTTTTTAGGTACTTGAATTAAAGAGAATATTATTCTTATAAAGCTAGAAAGGTCAGAGACAAACTTGATGCTTCAATGCCTCCCTGACAAATATGACTTCTTCAGGGCAGGGGTTTAACTTTTGGAAAATACATACATTCTTTTATTAGTAAAATCATTATTCTTTTTATAGTGTGTTTGTGGTCCATCCCTTTCATCTCACCGTTGGTTGATTTATTTTGCTAAACTGCTCTGTAATTCCCCATTTCCTGCCCAGCCATGAGAAAGAATAGATTAGACAAAGTTTTCAGTGTAGGACCTTGAATATTTTTTTATTCACAACTTTGTTTTCATGACTAGCTGTGCTACTGTTTTAACATCCTTAAGACTGGATGTAAATGGATATATGACATAGTAAAAAACAAATGAAATGTTTCTTCCTGTGATGAGTTACACTGTATTATATAACGTATTTTGGAACTGTCTGCATTACTTAAGACATGCTCTTCCATGATACATTTATAGAAGTAGAATTTATTGAAGAGGGAGTGTCTGCAGTGTCTAAATCAAAATTAAATAAACCCCTTCCAAAATTAATTAACAGATTGGGCAAATGTCCATCCACCCCTGAAAAGAAAGGGAGTTTTTTTTGTTTTGTCATTTTAGCTTTCAGCGCTCATGTTATTACCATTCTATTTTCTTGTGTGTATCACGAGAAGGGGAACCATATGAGTAAGGTAAGAAAAGTATCAGAAATACTTTTTTGTTCATGTGAACTATATAGTGAGCATACGGAATATAGAGCTACTGTTAAAAATCTTATTCCATTAAAACAATATATCTTTGGTTTTTTTGCTTTATTCTTTCCATAGCTGAGAGTCAGCCCCATCTATTACTTTGCAATACCCACAAATAATACTTGTATTGCAACAATTTTCCTGATAGTTAAACATTTTCCATACTGCTTTTCATCCTGGATAATTTGATCACTGTAGGGCATGTTGTGCATAATTTTACAAGAATGGAACACAGAAATTTACGTGATAGAAAATAATTTTGCCCTAAAAAACTATTAAGAAGAAGTAAGACACAGTAAAAAACATTCCCAGATTGTTTATTGAAGGACAGTAAAGCAAATTGAAAAAGGAACATTTATGCACTTTGGTGCACATTCCTTCCTGAGATACTTTTGGTCACACTGAAGTGAGACTGAATAAGTGCCGACAGCTTACTCAGTTTTGTGTGGCAGGTAGAACATAGCAGGGGGTGAAATGAATTCATCTTTCTGTCTTCAAGTGAACTAAAAGCAATTTTATTCTTCCCATGTGGTCACTTGAGGTGCTTGTCATGTTCAAGCTAATGATATCAGGCACCCTCAGGTTGTTTAAGTATTCATAAAGTAATTAAATTCTCATTAACATATAAATAAAAGAAAACTGAAAACAAGTTTAGGAGGCACCTAACATCTGTTCTAATGCTTTTAAGTATTAAAATGTGCCACGTACAGAAGGAAAAGTGCATTCTGTTCAGGAAAGTATTTTGCATAGATTATTTATAGAAACTGTAATTAAACTGATTTGGCATATTAAGTTAAATTAACAGCAAAGCATTATTTAAGGAGTTTATGGATCTCTCACACCTAAGTAAGAAATTTAAAATAGGAAAGAGAAAAGTAAAAATAATTTTTGCTTGTTCTGAGGTCCAAATAAAATGACAAGGACAATTGAAAATTTACTCCTTTAGAGTTAGAGAAAAATCTCACACTGCAGGCATACTTCCAGCTGCTCTTTCAAAATACATTGATTTTTAATAATAAAATGCTACTCACATGTGAAAAAAAAAATTCCACGAACGTATTTGTAATTTAACTGTTATGTTTCTT
The DNA here is from genome assembly GCA_013397955.1 of Grantiella picta. Lineage (NCBI taxonomy): Eukaryota > Metazoa > Chordata > Aves > Passeriformes > Meliphagidae > Grantiella > Grantiella picta. The sequence continues at coordinate 541,760 of VZRM01007744.1, read as the reverse complement.
TGACAATAATACACAACTGTATCATACAAATCGAGACTTTAGTTCAGACACAACCTTATGCTCAAAAATGAATTTTTCCTTCCAACATTAAGCAATTTACTCCTTTAGATAATCTTTCCCAAGAAAATATTAGGGCAAATATGTTTTACCTATGAACAAAGTATGTGCCCTGTGATCTATACCATGTCACTGCAGTTTTCTGTGTGATAGAAACAGCCAATAAATTTAAATAATTTTGAACCATAGTTTGAGATTGATAGGCTGGAAAATAGCAAAAGAGACAGAAGAATCTTCACAGTGTGTTAAAATAACCGTTTCATCAAACAGACACAGCTCTGGAAGAATGCATTTCTGAGACGCAAATCTTTCAAATATATCTTTCAAGTGATATATACTGAATTGATTGTGTTCTTTTCTGTTTGTAACAGCCTCTGTCTTGTTTTTAATCATAATTTATATTAAAGTGTGTTCTGTAGCAGTCTAATTTCTTTGTGCTCTTATTGACTTAGCAGAAAGTACATAAGATATACACTTATATTGTCCTTTTAACAGAGTGGAATGTATAACTGGAGAAATTTAACTTTTTTAAAAATTTTGTATGTTATATTGTTCATTTCAAACAAAAGTATTTCATGCCTTATTCCTTGCCTTATTTCATGCCTTTCTCCTTGCTGTGATGCCTACAGAGGGAAACGTATGCCAGTTATGCAATATGTTTGGTGCATGCTGAAAAGGATATATTGCAAAAAAGGGCACATAGACCTTCCTGAAATAAAAAGATAAACCTACTTTTTTTTCTTTTTTTCTGGTTTTAACTGTGGCAGACAAAATCCAAGTAATTTAAAAATAGCTGCAGTGAGTTATCATTATAGACACAAACAGCTTTTAGTCTTTTATTAAGAGTGCTATTCACTACCAATAACAACATTTACAAGCAATGTCTGAAAATATTCTCCTTGTTGTTTGGCTCAAAACCTGTTATGAACTCATATCAGTACCTGTCAGCTGTTATGATTAGCAGAGAATAATATTTTCTTAGGCATTATAGCAGTGAATGGAAACTATGTACTAGTACAACCCAGGGAAAAAAAAAGTCCAAAACTCATACAGCAATGAAGACACTAACTGAAGCCTGGATAATTGCAATCTTATACTGGTAAAAGCTCATGAAAAATTAATTTGGTGACTTGTGAAACGGGAACTGAGACTTGGTTCCTACATGCCTACAGGACAAGGAAATTAAACATTACAAGGCTTGCTTGAGAGAATGTCTGCCCCAGAGCAATTATCTGTGCTTACCTTGGAATCCCCACTGATCTTAGATTATCTCACAAAACACATGAGAGAAATACTGCCTAAACAAACTCTAATCTTTTTATGAACCTGAAATAGGGAGCAAAGTGTTGAAGTCTAAATCTGTATGAATATAAAGCACCAATATTGGTACAATCACTTTAATGTGGGGATGGGTAGTAAGCATGCACTAGCATGCAGTACTGGTTCTCAGTAAGAGCTCATCTTTTACTAATATTAGTCAAAACACTATTTTAGAAACCTTTGTGTATAGACTTTTATTCATGACTAAGCAGTCTGGATCCAGGGTTGAGTTGTGATGGAGAAAAAATGGTAGAATCAATAGTTGTTGACCACATTCACAAAAATGCTACCAGTATTCTTAAAAAAAGACATATTGGTATACACAAAATATGGTTTAGCCAAACTGCTGTCAGGAAACAAAACCAAGCCTAGAGAATTTACAATTCTCTCTGGAAAAGGATGTTCTCAATTGTTTCCCATTAAACACTCATCTGTCTCTTCAGGCATCTTCTGCTGCCAGACACAGTTACATTGAACACTACATTGACCAAACGTGTAGTCATCAGTAGATCAAACCAATTATTCACTTGTGCATGTACTTTGCTAAATTGGAAAAGACAGTCCTCAAAGACTTACTTGGTCATCTACACTGTACTTGTGCACTCATACACTGGCTGTGTATCTGACAACTGCAAATGTCTCTGAGGAACATATTTTCCTGTGAAATAGCTTTATGCATGTGAAAAAAATTACTCCACCCCACTTCTTCAAGGTCATGAATCAATTTTTTTTTTTGCTGAAATTATGCAATTGGTTTATTCCAAAATGGAGCAAGATATCAGGGTATTGAAAGCTTTCAACATTTCTCCATGAGAGACAGCTTTGGACGAATTTTAAGGACATTATGTTCACATAAACAGCAGTCTTCACTTTTCCAAGCGGAAGATATGCAGCTATCAAATGCTGAAAGAACTTTGAGAGCAGGAGTTTAACTCATTCAGTTAAGATGTCACAAACTGAAGCAGGGTTAGAGCTCAGCATTCTGCATTGCTGCTATGATCCTAGTGAAATGAAGCTTTTGTGTCTTCATGTGACCACCATTTAAGAACGTTTTTCCGTGCACCTTGTTGGCTCCTTATCAATGAGATCACTTCTTTGCCCACCTGTTTTCATCCTTGGCTCCCATCTCACCTCCCTTCATGGAACAGGCTGCCCTTGCTGCTCCCTCTTCTCACTCTCTGCAATTCATAACAAGGGACATTGTTTTGCCCCATTTGTGGTAGGGAGCACACATTTTTTTTCACTACACCAGATAGTCTTGTTCCTTCTACTTTTATTGCAGGTTTAGCAGTCTCCTGAAATTCACAGTAGAATGCCAAAATGAAGTCCCTTATGCTGGAATCAGATGGATAAAAATTATATGTTGAGAAAACATAAGATATTAATAACTTAGAGTTTCGGAGGGATGGTATTTTTAAAACAAACCAAACCAAACCAAACCAAACCTATAAACAAGATAGTTCTTCTTGAAAAGAGTTACTTTTCACTTATGGAATATGTAAGTTAATAATTCAAAGCCAAATACACATAGGTCGTGGTGTTGTCCACATTAGTGATATAAAAAAAGCTAGCACACAAAGTAAATGTGAGATAATAGAAATCAGTGGAGCAGATTCAAAAAAAAGTGTTTTATTTTAAGCAATGAATGAATTTTTCCCCAATTACCAAAAGGAAATGTGGTACTGAAATCTTCAAGTCAAGACTGGGTGCATTCTTGAAAGGGATTTTAAGCTCAGAAGTAAAGTGTGAAGATAAAGAGTGATTCCATGACCTACACTGTATAGGCAGTCAAAAGAAATTATTTAATATTCCCTTCTGGCCTTAGAAGTGGTTCATTTGTCATAATCTGCAAAAACCAGTCACTTCATAAATTATTTCTGAGTTTTAAGAAAGCACTAGATAATTAAATAAGTGCATTGGATAATTAAACAGTAATCTGATCAAGCTTTCTCTCCATTCTGCTTACACAGATCTAGGATATTAGAGTTTTTCCCAGTTTCAAATATACTGTTGCTATTTTTCTGATCATGAAAAAATGGAAAAAGATCATACATTCAATATTTTTGCAAGTGATTAATGGATTTCGCTACTGGAACACTTCTTATAAATGTTCTTCTTTATTAACCTAACAAGTCACTGCCCAATAAAACAAGCTAATTTTTAAAAACTTGTTCATTTTTACAGAATCTTGCCTAATTTCTCCAGTTTCTCCAAGGCTCTAGAAAATATTATAGTATATTATCAGTTAGACAGCTATTGTATACTAGGGGAGACTCTAAGATTTATACCCAAAATAGCCCACAAAGCATAGCATAAATTCAGAGAAAAATAACCATAAAATTAGCTAGCCTAAGAGGAGCCACACTTTGGATTTTTTTTTAGAATGTTACTTATATTTTATCAGGAGAGTGGGAGGAAAAAAATATAAAGCAGAATAATAAAAATTTCTTTGTGTCTTGTTCATATTTCTTTGAGGTATTCCATTAATAGATCTATCAATGTTCACTCCAAATTCTCTAGCATAATGCAGACAAATCCTGAAGAGTGAGGTACATAAATGTAAGACAAGCATGAGAGGAGCATCTTTATGATGTATATAATTCTCAAAGAAACCAACCAAAAATAAAAGGCAAGAGTGGTACAGAATTGGACAGAAATTCATACATCCAGTTCTGCCTTACTAACGGAATTGGTAGAAAATCTAGTCTAGACCTTGTTCCACATAAGTGAAGGAAAAAATAATTAAATGTGAAATTTTGTTTAGTTAAGGTCACAGAAGCAAAATAATCTTTAAAAAATGTGCCTCTTCTTGTTGATTATTTCCAGTGCGGCACAAGAGTGTCAAAATTTTTTTTTACCAGGAATTTGGCAATTACTATTTTTTTATCTTTAGTCTCTGTTTGTAGTCTTTATTATTCCTTTTTATGTTGCAGTTGAATAATGTGCTAATTTCCTTTTCAACTTTTTTTTAGGTTTTTTTTTGGTAAAATTTAGTTGGGGCTAGCCTAGAAATATTCTTTTTAACATTTAAATAAAGGATTTCTTGGCATATTGTCCCTAAGTGTCCAAACAAATGAATGGAAATTTTAGAATATTTTAAGGGTAGAAAATCCCTTAACTTTTGTGTATAAATTATATTTATGAAAGACCACACATCCATTTCCTCATTTTTCTTATGATAAATAGGATGGTCATCCCTATTATACTGACAACCTTGCATATTAAAAAAAACCCAACAATTTCCTTGGACAATACATGCAGTCAAAATACAGGGACAGCACATACTCTCATTGCAGTTTGCTCAGTTCAGGAGTTTAAAAAAGAACAAAGATTCTGCTAAAAGCAGACAAAACCATTGTAGGACTATTCATTGCTTTGTAACTTGTGGGTGGTTCTGGCAGGTGGTAGGGGTTTTATGACTATGAAACAGGATTTTTTTGTGTACAAAGTTGATCTATATCCCCCAGTGTGGCTTTTAGAGACAACTGAATAGATCTTCTGTACTAAGGATTACTTTGATATATCTTTATTATGATATTTTATTTGCACATTATATTATTATTTTCATGTGAACACTTTGGTTTTATTGGATTTGTGCTACAGGGATATACATTATCCTCTAACAGTCTACTAGTATATGTCCATGACTCTTGTAAAAAGATGTTTTGCTCCCAAATGCGACAAGAGTGATTTCACAGTTTACCTGTTTTTTAGGCCAGACCATTAAGTAAAGTTAGGAATCCCATAATTTGTTGGTGCAAATGGTTCCGTTTGTATAAACACTCACTTTCTAAAACTTGTTGACAAGTTAATTCTTCAGAATTCTGAAATTATTGAAGTTATTCAGTTTAGAAAAGGATACATAGATATAACTTTCTATTAAAAAAAAGAGAAAGATTTCCTGAAAACGCTCACACAAATAGATCCTGAGTGCTCTGACAGTAACAGAAGAGGAAGTACAAAACTAATTTTCCCATTCTGTTGGAGGATATTTTTAGTTGCACTAACAAGCACCTTTACTGTCAGTCTCAGTACAGAGTTAGAACAAAATGTTAGTATGCATTTATCAGTCATAGACTAGATGCATTTCTAGTGGAGCAAAGTAAAGACTAAAAGGAGACTGAAGGTTAGCTTTTCCCATAAGAAAAGAATCAGGTCATTTTCCCAACAAGATATTAAGAAATAAAGGTGTCAAAAAATGTGTGCCAACATGAAGTGCACTGCAGTCATAACTGGTAAGTTTATTTTAGCAATTCTGAATAGTAAAGACCAGAATATCTGTTCATTTACTTAAAAAAAAAACCTAAAAACTAAACCAAACCAAAACAAACAATACTCACCTTTTAACTTGTACTTCTATTTATACCATTCCCAAGACATCATTCAACCAGTACTTCAAATGCGGTCAACTTTTTAATTGTCTCTAGACATTATTACCTCAATAAATGACATGCATTTGAATGCTTGATGTTTTTTCTTCTGACTTATGTATCCTGGACAGGTAAAATTGTAACCAAATGCTACAGTTATTTATTCCTAATAGGATTTAGCTATTTAGAGTTCCTTCATTTCACTACACCTGCTGTATACCATCAATTGAAGCAAGCATTACAAATTTTGGAAAACTCAATGAACAAATTCTTTTTTTTTCTTTTATGATGAACCATGCTTCCTTTATGAGCTAGAAACTGTTCACAGAGAGGTTGGTTTCACCCCTTGCAATTAGAAATTTCTATACACTTAGTGAAGCACTGATCACATATGCGTCAACATGCCACAGCACTGACAAGCAGAGAAAGTGTATCATCTAGTATTTAAAGAGTTTTGTAGGCAGATAAATGATGTGAGTTTAAATTCTCTTAAAGGGTTTAGAATGAATCAGTGCTGCAATCTGGGTGCATATATTATATCTGGCAAATATTTCATGTACAGAAGGGTCATTTATGCAATTAAGAATATTGGTAGTAGGCAAATTCTTTGAAAAGCAAAGTTTTTGTTTTTCTGTAGGGAAAAAAATGTTTAAGTTCTATACAACAATAGAAAAGGATATTTGCCTCATTCTGATATTAATACATTCTCCTTCACTGTTAGTTTATGCCAGTACTCTTATATCTTTTACACAGAACACAGCACATATTTACTGAAATAAATTAAGCTGTATTTTTGTGGCATGACTCTTCCCTGGTATTCTGGAGAAGAAAAAGTCAACTATATATGATAAAATTAATGATTCTACAAAGAGAGTTTTAAATGAATAAAGTAGATATAATTATTTCTATAGCTAATAAAATGTTGATTTTTAATGAGTTCATTTTTGCAGAAGGGTTGTAACAATCCCCATGTATACATTGCTTTACATGCAATCTTTAAAAAGGTTTTTGTGTGTCTCTCCTTTTTTCCCAAGAAAATTTAAAATGTCCTCTGTTTGCTGAAGGTTCTGAGTATTATATAATATTATACCTCGCAGGCTGTAAGAATATTTTTTCCCTGTGAAAGAGCATAAAAAACATGAAGAAAACTTGAGACACTAACTATACAGTAATCTTATTTAATAATACTAGTAAAATATGAGAAAAGCATAAACTAATTGTCATTTAAGTCCTTAGGAAAATGATTGTCAGATATGGTGGCAGGAATGCCAGCCACTAGACCAGGTTGCTCAGGGTCCCCTCCAGCCTGGCCTTGAACACTTCCAGGGTTGGGGCATCCACAACTTCTCTGAGAAACCTGCTCCCTTTTTTTTAATTTGAAATATTTCCCCCTTGCTGTATCACTGTCTGCTCATATAAAAAGTCACTGTTCATCTTTTTTTATAAGCACTTTTAAAATTTGTTATGCACCCCTCTTTTGATGCTGCCCAGGACATGGTTGGCAGGTTTATTTCTTTGTTTGTTTCCTTCTTGCCCTTTAAAACTTCCAAAGAAGAATGAAGAGAAGGAGGAGGAGAAAGCAAATGGACGTAGGAAAAGAGGAGGAGAGTGAGAAATGGATGGAAACTGACAAGAAGTCAGGGAGAGAGGAACATATTATAATCAGAATTTCCTGATGGACTGGATGAATTTTATATTTATCCCAGTGTCCTACTACCTGTTATTACAAGTAGGATTTTTTTAACATGATGCTAGCAGTGTGGATCTGTTCATGCACTTAGCCATGCACATTAATTTTTTTCTTGCCTTTTTTTTTTTTATTTTAGAGTAAATGGTTGGTAGGCGGAATATATACTTGGAGAAAAGAGGAAGAAAATTAATACAAGCTATTATATTTGTGGAGCTTCTGTTGCCACACATACATGAGCCTTCCAGACATTTGCATTTAAAATACATAGGAAACCAGTGTCTGATTAACTTTGCATAAGTTGTAAGCATTTCACATTATCTCCCTTTCTGACTTCTCAGAAATGCACAGCACCTGGAGAGAAATATTGAATTATAAATCAGTAATTTCAGCAGAATCCTAATCAGGCCCTAATGTGATTTATTTTATAAGCTCTAAAATTTTTCATTTTATATTTATTAAAAAAATTGTCTTTTGACATTTTAAATTTTTTTCCATTTCCACATAAAACAGTGGAACACTATTCATTGTATAGAAATGAAAGCTGCAAAGAACTAGCAAGCCAAGTGCACAGAAGCCAAAGAGTCATTTCCCTGGCAAAGGAGATCATGCAAGAGCATTTGGAATAGCTCCTTCTTCCTGCTCATGTTTCTCTTTTTTGTTTAATGGTTTTCCAGTCAAAGAACTGAATGATAAGTAGCTGGCTTGAATTTTTTTAAGAGCTCTATGACAGCAATGGTGAAAGCTTTATTGCTGTGTGACCGTAATCACAAAAAGTCCTTCAGTGTTTGGACTGTAATGGAAATAGTTATTGCTACAAGATATTTTAAACTCTGTATTATTAAGTATACAGTTTAGAAATTCTACTGGAAGAAATACCAGAGGATTGGACTCAGAGTTTGGAGTTCTGGCATTGAAACAAGCTGGCAGGGGCTGTGCTGTTCTACTTTCATACTGCTTTCACCAAAGCTGTCTGGGTATTTTGCATGTCCCTGCAATTTACATAGATATAAATAGCCAAATCCAGTAAGGGATTTAAACAATTTTTTTCTTCTATGTCCAGTATTGTGTTCTAAAATCCCCATGTCACTCACTACTTAATACCAGGGGTACTTGCATTCCTTTTTATTACCCTTGATGGAATTAAACTTCTTCTACAGTAGGGTTTAGTCTTGATAGGTATCAAACTGCTTAAGATCCGTCATGCAGCTGAACCTAATCAGAACCAAAATTAACAAAAAGGTCCATTTCACATAAATGCTACAGGGTATAGAATGGTTTTGGCTGGAAAGGACTTTCAAAGATCATTTTGCTCTACCCCTTTGCCATGGGCAGGGATATATTTTACTACATTATGTACCTCAAAGCCTGTGTGACCTTGAACACTTCCAGTGTCCCAGGGTTACTTTGAACACTTCCACTCCAGAATCAACACCTTGTCTGGGTAATCTGTCCATGTCTCCCTGCCCTTATTGTGGCTAATTTCTTCTTTGGGTGCCATCAAAATCTACCCTCTTTCATTTTTACACCCTTGCCTCTTGTTCTGTCACTACAAGCCCTGGTAAAAAGTCCCTCTACAATTTTCCAACAGGCTCCTTTAGGAACTGCAAAGCTGCTATAAGTTCTCCCTGAAACCTTCTCTTCTCCAGAGTAAAAAACCCCAGCTCTCTCATCTTGTCTTCATATAAGAGATGTTTCAACCCTCTGACCATTTTTGTGGCCCTTCTCTAGAGGGAGAGAATCACCTGCCTAAAACATCTTTCCACCCTACTTTTGATGCAGCCCAGGACACAGGTGGCTTTCTGGGCTGCAGGTGCACACTGCTGCCTCAAGTCTCACTTGAATAAAACCTAGTTCAAATAATGGATTTAGGATTTCCTTAGATTGGTGGGTGAATGTGAAGATAATTCATATCCAGCTTGAGCACTTGGACTTTTTGACTTGGATGCTTCTTTCACCAGCTTATCTTGAGGGGGACAAGAGAGGAAGGGCTCTGTGTTTCCCATATATGGTTTATGTCCAGATCCGTAGGAACTGGAGAGGCTGCCTATAACGTGGATGTTGCTTGCCTTCTGAGGCCTTTGCCTTGCTATTTGAGGTCTTCTGATCTATTGTAATTTAAAGTCAAACAAGTTAACTTAAATCAAAGGTGTTATAAAGAAGTGTAGAAAAATGACTTTGATACAGATGGCCTAGATTTCAGCATAACTGTACATAAAAGAAGCATCTTGATAACTCAGTACTCTTCACAAAACCTTGTTCAGTGGTTGTGGTGGTTTTGATTGGCCCAAAACATCAGTAAATTATTTTTAACATCTAGGAGAAATTTGGACCCCTCAGAAGCTGTTGTGGTAGGCCTGGAGAGGTGTCTGAGGGGTGGGGAGTGGCACAAAGATGGCTCCTGTGTGTCCTGAGTGTAAATTCTGGACGTTTTACATCAAGTCCAGCAGAGCCAATCTCTGATGGCTCTGAAGGTGATGGACATGCTGCCGACCAAGTTTGGGCCAATTGGAGGTGTTGGTTACGCCTCTGTGAAAACATATTTAAGAAAAATTCAAAACAAGGCAGGCACGCACTTCTTTCACTTCTTTGTAGTTGGAGCAGGAGGAGGTGGAGGTGAAAATACGTGAGGGAAAACAGCATGGATAACGCCAAGGTCAGTGAAGAAGGTGGGGGAGGAGGTGC
>VZRM01007744.1:474230-531368 GCA_013397955.1 Grantiella picta | reverse complement strand
GGGTGAGTGCAGAGACTGCTTCTTAAAAGAGTGGGGGTGAGAGCAGGAGAACTGTCTGGAGAGAGAGAGAGATAAGAAGAGACACAGAGTATTTGTAGTGGAAGAATTGTAGTGATGAACAGATTTAAGAACCTGCTCTGTGGACTGAACAAAATACCCCACACTCTGCTCCTACCTAAGTTTGTTGGTTTTAAAAGAGGAAAAGGGGGTGAATACTATAGGTTCATAAGAGGGAAGGGGGGGAGTTAACAAAACAATGTATGAAAAGTGTATTTTTGCCTTGCATTTATCCTCCAATTCTGTTAGGTAATTAAATCACTTTTTTGCAACTTGAAGCTTAGAGCCTGTTTGCTCTTTTTCTTTTTCTGTGTGTCCTCCTACCAACCAGTGTCCTATCTCATTTGACTCATGAGATTGGTGTGTTTTGTTTTTAAGTGGTTTTTTTCTGTAGCAAGAGAGAGTCGAGATGCCTGGCGTTTCGTCAGGGTCAAACCTTGACAGTGGTGTACACTCAATACTTCTGGGAACATTAAGGTGCTTCAAAATGAGATTCTAAAACTGGTAATAAAGATCTAGAGTCATTCAAAATAAAATGTTAAGGACAGATCTTTAATTTTATCTTCAACACTTTGTTGCTGAAATTTCAGATTCAGCATGTCATCTCTATTAACTGAAAACTAGTTTTTGAAACAGAAATGTTTCAAAACCTAGAAAGCATGTCCCTAACACCTAGAAAGCTAACACCCAGAAAGAAAATATATTACTCTTTTAGACACAGTCTTCCCAACATTTTAGGAATTAATTTATTGGCAAAACAGAGTATGACCCCAATTTTTATCTTATCTTGACAAATGTTTATTGCCACTGCTGTTTTTCAAGAATGTTGTATCTGCCCCTCCCCACAATGATGCAGCAGGGTCCAGGAGGGCTGCAGGAGCCAGCTCCCTCCGGACTGGGGTCCCTGGTCCACGTAATTCCACCGGATCCAGGGCAGGCGACCCCCGGGGTCCCACGGTGTGGCGTGAGTCTCGTAGCCACATCAATTCAGCAGGAAATAATAGTGGGACGAAGGAACGAACCTGGACTCCATCTCTGTTCTGCCAGAGAGGTTTAGTTGGGGTAATGTGGGGAGAGGGTTACAGGGGAGGGGATAAGTGAGGGATGGGAATAGGGCTAGCAGCTCAGAGATGAAAGACCTCTCTCTGACGCAGACACTGGCTTTTAAGGGGAAAGGAAAGGGGCGGGGCTGGCTCTGTCTGAGCCCGTCCCAGGAGGAGGAAGGGAAAATTGGCAGGGGGAACACACCAATAGGTTTTCAGGTACAGCAGAGCATATTTCAAAATGAACCAATAGTATACAGAGCGGGGAAACAAAGGAAGCCACATGGCGATCTGAAAATTGCATTACTACACCACAATACTTTAAATTACGATGGATCAGATATACTCAAAAATCATGTCTGCTAAAGCTGTGTATCTACAAAAAAGAACAATTCAGGTTTTATTGTCCCAGGAAGAAAAAATCTTAATTACAGAATCTCCATGCATAGGTCAGAGAAATATTCCATTTCAGCCTTGAAACCTGAAGTGCATTTGTATTTTATTCAGTGACTGTTTAATGCAGAATGCACGGACTTAGATTGAAGTCTCTGCCCTTCAGATGAATAGCTTTTTTAACTTTCTCTTTTTTCCAATCCTGGATGAATCTTGTTTCATTTTGTTTGTCCCCATGGCAAGGCTTCAAGAAGAGAGATAAAGAACAGCCATAAATGGTTACCGACATAACCTGCAATGTAGCTGTTAAGACATATTATTGTGAGGTTGAAAATGGAATTTTAAACTTTTCAGATAGCAACCTCATATCCAGGGTGAATGAACTAAACACTAGAACCCATCACTCTTATCTTAAAAGAAACATGAAGACTCTATTTAGGATAGCAATTGAAGCTGTTAAGGCCAGTTGACTGAAGCTACAACCCCAGGATGAGTCAGTATAGAGTGTGATACTTCTTGCTTTACAGCTGTGGGCGAGTTCCTGTTCACCATATCACTTGCTGGAATCTCAGAATGCTCAGCTGTTGTGTTTACTTCTTGCCAGAGGTAATATAAGAAACGCGTACACCTTTCATAGAGCTCTATTATCCATTTGAGGGGTAAGCATTAAAAAATTACATGCTTGCAATCTCAAGATGTGAGGCCACTCATCTTCTACTAGGCCTAGTCATTTACTTCATATGGGCAAGAAGGCTTTTGCTTATCCTTTTGTCCTTTTGTCTTTTGTCTGTCTTATCATAGACAAATTTTTCTTTGATCCAGGCACCTCGTGTTCAGTATGGTAAGGATAATTACCCTGCAATTATTTCAGGGAGGCAGAGACTAACAACCCTAATTATATCTGTAGAACCAGTTGGCAGAAATAGAGGATGAGCCATTTAAGAGAGAGAAGAAAAATAGCTTTCTGGGGGAAACTGTTCGGTTACAGGTGCTGCAGACATCTTGATATGTATTTTCCTGTTTTCTACTTGGATTGTGTATAAGGTATGCTTGGAGTACAGCCCTTCTTTAGAGGTATAGAACATATATATCCCTGAAAAGACAAGGACTGGAAGAATGAAGAACTATCCCCCTTTAAGTGAAGTCCAGGTTGGAGAATATCTAAGGAAACTCAAGGTGCACAATTAATAAAGAGAGCTAAGTCACTGGTGGTGGGAAACATAGTTGAATTAAATGTGGATATTTGCTGGGAAGTTGCTTTTTTTTTTTTTTTTTGTTAAGAAAGAGTCAGTAATTGCAATTTATTTTAAAATGTGGCTGGAGGAGACCTTCCATTTCTGTGTCCAGGTAAGGCTCACATCCAACACATACAGCATATTGTCTTCTGCATTCTGGTCTACAGTTCTCTCTAAGAGCTGGGATGGAGGCACTTTTAATATATCCTGTCAAAGCTCTAACATCAGAGATAACATAGAATTAAGCTTTTTTAGATGTATATGAAGGACATATTTGCCAATCTTTGCCTAGAGAACAGACAGTAGAAAATTTGGATCTATATCTTCTAAAACACTAAACCTAAACTCTACAAGTGTTCCAGTCAGCAGACCATTTTCAGTGCAGTAAGGAGATGATGTACAAACTCAGAAATAATTACATCCATATTTTCAAACAATATTAAAAAGACAGGTGCTATAGCTGAATTCATGAGGGTTTGATTCAATATTCTGTCCATAAATATTGAAGTTTTGCATCTAGTAGACTTTATACCCCAGAGACAGTTAGTGCTACACCATATAATTTCTGGATCTTAGCAGAGGTTGAGCACAAAACTCTGGGCAGTTGAGCTTAAGAAAAAGAGAAGGGAAAGCATATTTTCTTGAATTTATGGAAAATACACACACTTTTGTTCAGTCCAATGAGTTTTAATGCCTTCTGTGTCAGCAAATTCTGAACAGTTTTTTGGTTTCAATTATGTTGTTTCTATATTACAATTCTAGAAAAAGAAAAAAAAGTGTAAAATATGATACCAGCAGAGACAGGAACACACCAGAGGGTGAAGTATGGATCAGATAAGTGGACAATAAGGTGGACTTAAAACTGGTTGAACTGCAAGACTTACAAGAATTATAATGAGCACCATGAAGTTCAGCTGGAGGCCAGTCAGCAGCAGTGTGTCCTAGTGGTCAGTACTGGCTCCAGAGGAATGGGTGAAGCTCCAAGCTCCATGCATGGCCTCAGTGACTGAGAAGAGTGCAGCCTCAGAAAGTTTGAAGGCAATACAAACAAGAAGGAGTTAATGACTAATCAGATGATTGTTCTGCCATTTAGAGGTATCTTGACAAACTGAAGAAATAGCCAGAGAGTAATATCTTCAAGTTCAACAAAGGGAAATCACTGGAAGTTGTCAAGATGCCATTAGACAGGCAGGTAGACAATCTCATCAAGGCTGTCCTTCCCACAAAAGATTGGACCAGATGATCTTTCAAGATCCCAGGCCATTTCATGATTTGATAACATACAACCTTCTGCACCTGATCAGAAGTGCTGCCATGTGCATGTGCTCTGTTACTCACTGAATTTACTATAAGCCACCTATTTGCTCTTATATCACAGAAGACAAACAGCTCCATCAGCAGAAATATTGCCAGCATCTTAAAGGAGATGATCTGTCCTCTTCTCAGCACTGGTGACACACATCTGGATTTCTAGATGCAGTTCTGGGCTTCCCAGTGCAAAAGAGACATGGACGTACAGAATAAGTTAATGCTAGGCCACAAACACGATTAAGATTTTGGAGCATGTGGCATACAAGGAAAGGCTGAGAAAGCTGGATCTATTCAGCCTTGGGAAGATGTCATTTAGGGATATCTTATCAGATTTTATAAATACCTGATGGTTAGGAATAAAGATGAGGAAATCAAACTCACATTATTGAAAAGACAAAGGCAATGTGTACAAATGGAAATACAGGAAATTCCATTTATATGAAATTAAAGGATATCTGCAAAGATGATAACGTATTGGAACAACTTGGTTGGAGAAGTTGTGGAGTCTACATTCCTGGGCATGTGGACACCTTAACTGGACATAGACATAAACCATCTGCTCTAGATGACCCTGCTTCAAGGAAAGGTGTCAGACTGGGTGAACTCCAGAGGTGTCTTCCAACTGCAAAGATTCTGTAATTCTGTGAAAATATAATATTCTGACATTAGATTTTACCTTAATTATACAGCAAACAACCTCCCTAAATTGTTTCAGTAATTCTGTTCAACTCCATTTACAAGTGGACAACTATTTATAAGGAACAGGACAAATTTCCAATATTCTTTTTCTGCAAAATTAAATTTTGTGGATAGTTTGTTTCTCTATACTATTTTTTTCAACAGTGAAATCTAATCCCGAATACCTACTTCAATCACTAGACTTCATTCCTCATGAAGTTAACTAATTCTTTATGAATGCAACTCCATCATCTCTTGATCATATTGTATTAGCTGAAGAAGTCTAATGAATGAACAGGAAAACTCAGATTGTAAAGATTTTTTATGTTACAAACAAAAATGGTTATATGTCTCACCCACAAAAACTATGCTTTTAGTACTTTTTTTCCAAGGGTTGTGCTATAACCTAAATGGTTACATGAAATTTTACATTCATGGAATATTGTAACAGGGAAAATAGTGGAATATAGCATCTATAAAAACCCACATATAACACGTGCATTTTGATGATCTGCTCTTTTAAAGTGTACAGCAGAAGTTGTTAGTACATGTAATGGCTTAGTACTTTCAGTTTTCTGCACGTAATAAAAACTTGTTTAATGTGGCATGACAGCTGAGCTTTTTTGCAAGTATATTTTGAAGAATAAGATATACTCTATGCTCCTCTGCACCTCATTTTGAATTGGTCCCAAATGCAACTTCTCTTCAGGAATAAGAACTAATTACTATGCTGGTATTTTTTCCATTTCCTGAGCATCTGTCTGGTTCTCTTAAAAGATCCCAAAGGTATTTACCAGCTCCAGACTGCATCATTTCATCGGTTCCTGGCAGGACTTTCTTTAAACCATAGCCCCTAAACACTACTTTGTAATGTTTCATATGAGTTTTTCATTCACTCTTTGGCATGTGAAGACCTCAATTATATTCCTGTGAACTTCTGTAATAGATGCAGATGCTGAGAAAAGAAACAGTAAGCTCACCTAAACAACACCTCTAATTGAGAAGCAGCAGTATGAAAAGAGGCAAGTAGATTTAGTCTAGTAATTCTCTCAGGAAACCATCATGAGCCGAATGCTGCTTACAGTTATGACATTGCCACCCTAAGAAATTAATTTGATCTAACAATATTTGGATCAGAAAGACTGTGTTTACAGTCTCCTCAGCTGGTGCATAATATGATATAGTAATAATTAGGTGAAAATGATGACTAAAATGTACAGGAGTTTGGTAATTCATACATTCTGCTCATACATCTAAACAAATGAATTTTGCCTGGCTACTGTGTAAAAATACAGGAAAAGTGAAATGAGCTTGAGATACCAGGGTTTATGACTAAAAATATGTTAGTTGTGCTCTTGGGGTCTTGTTCAGCCATAATTTATATCAGCATCTGCAAAAATGGAAGACAAAGAAGATGTGAAATCATGGTTCCTTTCCTGGTTCTGTGGAGAGGTGTTCACTTCGAAGGGAGAAAATCTGCACATTTTTAAGTGGCATGGGCTACAATAATTCTGTTTATATGACATTAGGTGTGTCCACCTACCTACCTACTCTGGATGTCTTTTGGTCACAGGAGGACAACCTGTGTCTCCATGATTTTCACCATGGGCTGTAGGGGAATGTCAGCTCTGGTGCCTGGAGCTCCTCCTCTTCCTGCTTTTCACTGACTTGGGTGTCTGCAGGGCTCTTTCCCCATATTTTCTCACTTTTCTGTTACAGCTTCTGTGCAATGGTTGTTACTCTTTCTGAAATAAGTTATTACAGACATGCTACCAGTGTTGCTGATGGGCTCAGGTTTGGTCTGTGGTGGCTCATTAAAGCTGCCTGGAACTGCTCTGTCCACCATGGAGGGCAGCTTCTGGCATCTTCTCACAGAAACAATCTCTGCAGCCCACCCCTACCACAACCTTGGCAAGTCAGCCCAATATAGGATATTGGATATTTCTCTCAGAAACAGAGAGACTTTACTGATAGGATCTATAATCTGAATTGTCCATGATAACAAACTGATGCAAAAATCAGTTTCCGTATCATTATTTTTCATCTGCAAGTCTACCTTTAGCTCAATAGTAAGCACCAGAAATACAGAAGTAGGTATCACAATATTATACTGGGACTTCTAGTTTCTCACATGCGCTAATATGGGAGAAGTTAAGTTTCAGATTATCATGAAAAAGAAGTTATAATTTTTACTGCAACATCCAAACACCATCACAACAGTTTTGCTGTCAAACTGATGTACAGAAGGCTACAGCTGCTCTCTCTAACACTAATGATATGAATATTACATATTATGCATTTCCACATAATTTTATGAAAATTGACCTAGATAAAAATCACACAGGAATTAATATCACAATAAGGCTATTTTAAACATCCGTGCAGACTAAATAAAGTTATTTGTGAACGCAAACATTAAATCCAGCCCCACATCTCTCCCCCACAAATGGTTAATTTATGGAATTTTATTCATTTTTTTCATACAGCATATTTGTAAAAACATTTTTCTTAAAAAAAAAAAGGTAAAATATCCACTGGCAATGAATATTTTGTTTTTTCTAGGAGAAATTCCTACAAGCACTCACATGATCTCATAACAGTGAACAAATTAGGAAAAAAAGTGAGACACTGTTGAAGGAAAAGTATGGCAGCATTCAGTATGTTGACTTCTGTGGTAATGCAATTTTCAGATCTCCATGTGCTCAATTTGTTTCCCTGCTCTGTATGCCATTGGTTCATTTTGAAATATGCTCTGCTGTACCTGAAAACTTATTGGTGTGTACCACTTTTGTCAATCTTTCCTTCCTTCTCCTGGGACTGGCTCTCAGAGAGCCAGCCCCCGCCCCCTTCCTTTCCTCTTAAAAGCCAGGTCCTGGGTCTGGGAGGATCTGGTCTTAACTCGAGGCTGGCAGCCCCTACCCTATCCCTGTCTTTCCTTCTCCCCTTCTCCTCCCCTGCAACCCCTCTCCCCATTACCCCAAATAAACCTCCCTGCCAGAACAGAGATAAGTCCAGGTTCGTTCCTTTGTCCCACTTAATTTCCTGCTAGAATTTCTGTGGCCAGAGACCCATGCCGCGCTAAGCACACCCCAGGGGCCACCTGGCCCGGACTTGGTGGAGATACGTGCCGGGGAGACCTCGTATTGTGAGGCTGCCGCTTCCTGCCGGCCCCCCAGCAGAGAGAGACATCAATAGGTGTTTTTAAAATAGAAATTTAAATTAGGTGTTTAAGACTTTTTTAAAAGGTACCTATCTCAACTCCAATTTACCACTGTGCAGTCTCATCAGGTTGACTCTTCACTCTGGTGAGCCATCAACTGCCACATATTTTAGCTGAAAGCACAGTGGTTTACATGCTGATGTAGGCAAATCAAAGGAAGTCACTGAAAGCCCATTAGTGACCTAAGGGTTCTGAACAGAAATTACAAAAGCTGATATTAGCTTCCACAGAATAACTACTAAAGTCCTAAAATATCTTTGTCTCAGCAGATACAGGAATATATAGGTATATAAATGTGCCCCTCTTATTCAGATGATTAGGACACAAAAATGTATATAGAAGAACTTCATTTGCAATCTGACACTACTATAGACATAATAAAGCTATATTTCCTCCACAATAAGAAATTTACTAGTCACAAAGATAAGGTCAGCTTTGGAAAAGCTTTGAAGGGTCTGAAGATGTGCATACTATCTATTTTTCTGAAATTGTTTGGTATTATTTACTCATATATTCTTCTGAGCAAAAATTAGACTTCTTATCTATGAATGCATGACCAAACAATTAGGGTAGAATCATTGTTATGCTTTTCCTCTCTCCATTATGTTTCTTTGCCTAGTCAAAACTTAATTATTCATGCAAATAGAAAGAATGAATATTTTCCAACATATGATTATAGCTGTTTTCACTGCAAAAATTTCTGAGACCGTTTTTGATGTGCAATGCAAAAAAAGAAAGAAAACAGTCTGGATTTATGCTAAGTGCACTTCTTTAAAAATTCAGATGAGCATTCATAGAGATTGCTTGGCAAGGGATTCTCTAGAGAAGCTGATTTCAAAGCACACTGAGCTCAATAGAAAAAAGAAGAGCAGGTATTTGGATCAGGCCCTACATTCTCTATTTTTTCATAATACATTGTTCTGCTTACCACAAAAAAAGACACAGGGCAGACCAAGCTAGGAACCCTGCAGTCTGTTCATAGACGGGATTTATATTAACAGATGCTACCAGCAAGGAGAAGCTACAAGAGGAATTAGGACAGGTTAACGTCTAATGTCATGGAACAATATGACAAGCTACTCTTCTTCCAAAATATCCAAATGAATTGTCAAAAAAATCCTAAAGATATTATGCTTAATTGCATGAATATGCACCCTTACTTGGAAAAGTGTCTCGCTCATTTTCCTCAGCTGTTCATCCTAAAAACACATGACAGCATGTTCTTAAAATCTCATGTTGAGAAATATTTGAGTTATGAGCTCAGACTATTAGCTGAAATCCTCTGGTTTTTACATTCCTAGTATGAATTAAAAAGCACTTAAAAAAAAAAAAAGTTTCAAACTCTGGTGATTCAGGTGTCTGGCATTCACAAAAGATTTCCCTGTTTCTCTGTCTCATCCTGAATTGTTAAGGTAAAGACTAAATTGTAGAGACTTTTTTCTTAGCCTCACTGGGATTTAGCCAAAGTGCACATATTGATTTTGCTTTGTATTCACACCCAAAATATCTTGCAAAGTCTGGAGAGATCCCAAGAACGGGATGCAGCTGTCATAAGACTTGTTCTTTATTTTTTTGACAAAGAACTTCTATATTATTCACAATAGCATGTTTGCTTTCATGCACATCAAGCAAAATATTCCTTTTCTGCAAAAATTATGTTAAAGCTTTTTTTTAAAAAAGTCAGTATATATTGCTATAAAGATATGCAAATGTTAATGTACAATCCTTTACAGAAGATGTGCTTTTCCTATGACACCTCTGGGAAAGATTTGTTCCAGTCTTGGGAAAAAAATGTGAGTTTACTTTCTTGTGCCTATTAATTAAGTTGTATATGGTTACTTCAGTATTTGTCTCAACTTCTTCCACTTCTGTTGGTAATTTCACTGTAAGTTAAAGGGGAGTTCATTGAGGTCTGAAAGAAAAGTTACAAATAAGTTTGTTCTTTCTTGTGACTGAAAATGGACCCCAAATCCTCCACATGTGGTGAACACAATAGGTTTCCCATTTCATTCTTGAATTATTTCTCATTTCATTCTTGGACAGGATGTTTAGGCATATATTTTAAGGCATCAAAAGCTTTTTTTGGAACCATTATTGAAATGAGCACTTCATTTGCTCTTGTCTACTACTCTCTCGGAAGCTTATATTGGACCGCTTACAGTATATAAACTCCATTTAATTTCCCATGAAGGGTTGTTACAAATATGCTTGTTGAAAGACTGGGGACGAAGGACTGAGATCAGCCACACAATTGAAATCATTTACCAGCAAAGAGAATCTACAGTGGATGAACTATGACTGAGTCACTTTCCATCTGTGGTACCTAAAAACGTAGGGAGCAATCAAGAGTCATTCTTGTGCTTTTGCACTTATTTTTTGGACAAAAGATAAAAATAATATGGATTCAAGTATAGAAATACAAAATACATTCATTTTGTTAAGCATTTGCTTATCATTTTTTATCGTATTTCCATTTTAACTTTTGGGTGGTAGTAAAGAGTATTCCATTAGTATCCCTAATCATGAACATAATTCTCGATTAATTTCTTTAGTCAAATTAATATGCTTATAAATCTATAAACTTTCTTAAAATTCAGGTTATATGATACCATCAGAAATATGCAATGGTGTCTCTGAAGCTTCTTATAAGAAATATAAAATACCTATAACGTAGCCAAAAATTGTTGATTTATGTAACAGTTAAATTCCACTGGAAAAGTATTCCTTACAAACCAAAACCCTTTACAGACTTTTTTTGTTTTTTTAATTATAAATGTATAGTTATTACAAACCTCATGTATTTCCTATCAGTTAAGCAGCTCAGTGATATGGCAGTTTAGAACAAATGAATGGGGTTTTTCATTTGCTTTTCAATTAAAAACAAATATACAGGAAGAGGATTACCTATGCATTAATGTTTGGGAAGAATAAGTATTGCTATATAGTAGGGCTGAATGAAAAAAGGGCTTCTCCAGTTTACTTCTGACAAGGAATTAGCCCAATATTTTCTACAAAAAAGTAGGTTGTCCTTCTATGGCACTTGATTCTGATTCCTATTTAATACAGCACAGGATTAGTTTTCCCATGAGCAGAATCATCTGGCAAAACATGCCTCATGGCCTATAGTAAATGCAGGAAAAGCTTTTTCACAATGATTGTTATGGTCCTAGTTGTTTTGTCATATTTATGATTTGTATAATTCTACATTAAAATTTCTTATACTTCTTTAACTAATAGAGGAACATATAGCACCATCTAGAGATATAAAAGCAAATTTTTAAAATGAGCCACTATCATACAACCAGCATACCAGATGACTTTGCAATTTATAGCTACTACTCATACTATATTTTCAGATGACAAGCTGAAAGAAAATCACACTTCCTAATAAAATGCAGACCCTTCTCTAATATGGATTCCCTGCATTACTTTTCCAGAAATACACTGACTGAGCAGCTTCTGACTATAATTTGTGTTCTGTGGTAAATTATTAAGATAATGACTAGATTATGCAGTATTTAATGACATTCTTGAAAGCCCCTCATGCTGAGTAGAAATATTAAATATCTCTTAAATAATACGTAGGATAAACAGAAAAAATCAGACTGGCAATAATTAGTATGTAGTGTTGTTCCACTTAAGAAAGCAATCACTTAAACTCTGCTCTAAGATCTATGAATATGCACCCAGGCACAGAGGAAAAGGATGATGTGGCTGAAGACTAGCCAACTTACACTACAATCAAGATTCAGTCATCTAATTTTGTTCAGGGAAGGAATTCATCACTTTCATCTTTATAAAACACGTCTACAGCTACTGTACAGTAATAGTAATTTTGGCTCTGTAAGAAGTCTATTTGTCTTATCTTTTACTAAGGTCAGTGGATTGAAGCAAATAGTAAAGATGAAAATATGGTTTTTCAAGACTTTTTGTCATGTCTGTCAAGGAATGATGACAAACCAACAGTCTGTTATTTTATATTCATCCCTTTAGTAAAAGGATTAAAATTAGTAGTTTTCTTACGTGATGAGCTACTTCAGCCAGGACATTTCAGAACAGCTCTTCACACGAAAGAAAAGTAGAACAGCTTATTAAAAAAACCAATAAAAGACACAACGCTATATATATAATTATCAAATTTTGCCTTTAGGCTAAGGTGATATTTGAAATCCTGCTGCTGTGACAAGATGTTTCTTGCTGTGTTAAATCAAAAAGCAAATGTAAAATAAATTTATTTTTAATATCATGTTACAATAATCTCCAAGTCCTTTCATACTGGTATACGAAGAAACTAAATGTAATTAAATTAGTGACATTATATGACTGTAAAATGAGCACACTGGAAACAGCATTAGACTCTACAGTATTTACAGGGAGAAAACCTATACTGAAATTTGAATTATAATGAAACTATTAAAATTATTCAATATATTGTAAGAATGCTGATAAGACTTAATGACAGTATTTCTCAAAGACTACAACTATCTTCTGTAAGCAAGTGATAAGAAATTTGCCAGAAGAGCTGAAAAGTGATAGTTGAAGTGTATATGAAGGTCAGATACAGATTACCAATGTTTTAAAATTTATTACTTCAAGACTCTCCTTTTTGTGAAATATGATGTTCTCAGTAATATGTTATTGACGCAGAAACAGACAGCACAGCACTGGCAATCAGTGAAGAACAACGCTTTGGAAGGAAAGTTGTTATCATCTTTACTTGATTACTTGCAATGTTATTTCAGGCTATATACCTAAAAGTAATTTACTTTCCAATATTTTAACCTTTGACTCTAATTTGATGAGATTACTCAGATTCTCATGGATAGCTTTCAATCATTAATAGGATCATGGAATTGATTTAGAAAAGATTGTGACACTGTAAAGGTAAAATTTTATCTAGAACTAGATATTCTGCTGTTGGTTCAAGTAGTTTGGGACATACCTCTGAGGGGGAAAACTTACTAAAATTGATGTAAAAAACAGCAACATAATCTGGTTTTATAGGAAGGATGTGGATTATTCACACAGGCTTTTCATCTAGGAGAAAAAACAATTCCAAAGAGAGATTCAGGTATTATTTTAAACCAGGTAGGATACTTCTAGAAGAGTCAGTTCCTCTGTCTGACATTTCCTCAGCTCTCCTCTCTCTGTCAAGCAGTGCAGATCAACTATTCATATTGCACACCTTGACTGAGGTCAACTCAATTGCACTTATTACCAGACTCATGATTTTTCATCACCTTGTTTTTCATGAACCCACTAAAACATGAAGTTGTACTAGGTTAGCCTTTGCTAGATTTAATGAACATTATCTGTTATCTTCATTAAGAAAAAATACAGAACCCTGAAGAGTGGAGGTTTGAAACCAAAGTGCCCTGACACAAAGAACATGAGTTAGTATATTATGTATGTATTTTTCTTTAAAATTTGTAAACTAAAACCACTAAGGTATTGTTTTTCCTAAATGACAAATGCAAGCATAGCAAAAAAAATTCTAGCTTGAATTTTAAAATGAATTTTAAAAAAAAGGAAAATATAATAATTTTGGAGTAGTAATATTTTTTAAACAATGCAAGTTAAAGGACACTGAAATATGGACTGTGTCTTTTTTTGAGCTCTATAGGTTGATCACATGCAGTAAACATTAGCAAATCTAATTAAAGGTTCAAAAAGTGTTTTTTCTAATAATCTGTCTTATGATTTTCAACGATCAAATACAACAAAGAATATAAATAAAAGTTACTCTTTGACCTCCCTTTGGAGCAGAGAAGTGTTGTGTACAGAACATATCAGTATGCAGTTACAGCAGGCCTCATTAGTTTGCCATCTGCCATGGTGGATAGATGCTAAAATGTTGTTATTGCAAGGTTCATTGAGCAGTAAAATTATAATATTTTTTAAAAATGTATTTTAAGTAAAAATCCCTTGAAAGAAAACAGCTGCTGAATGATGACTGAGGCTGTGATCCCATTAAAATAAAAGACATCAAACAAATAGAAGAAATTTTAAAACAGTTACATCAGCCTTAGTTCCTTTAAGTATAAGTGAGAGAACCTTTTCAATACAGACATATGTATTCCACAAGGCAACATTTAAACGACACATGAGATACCATGTTTTATACTAGTTATTTGTGTTCTAGTATGTCTTCACTGGCTCCTCCCATTTCAGAGTAATATATAGTTCCCCAGAGCTTTTTTTGTCAAAGTAAAATGCAATCTTGCTAAAAAAAGTAATAAAAATTAGAAAGTTATAGAGTTAACATAGCTGTTTTTAATACTGTTTTTATATATTGTATTTTTAGTAAACTGCTCTTGCCAAATTGCAGAGATCAATGATAGTAATAAATATATTTTAGTAAAAATATACTTCCTTTTTTGTCTCCTTCTGTATCAGATTATTTTTCCTAATAAAAATTAGAAATAGTATTCAAGTCTCTGCTGGGCTCCTTTCTTCTTCCTGTAGTTAACATGCACTCTTTCCTCCTATGTTAACATAACACAGAGCCACAGAATACCTACCCTGAACTGGAAGAGGCCTGCAAGGATTGAGTCCAACTCCTGATTCTGCACAGGATACTGCAAGAATCACACCATGTGTTGGAGAGTATTGTCCAAATGCTTCTTCAACTCTGTCAGGCTTGGTTCTGTGATAACATTGGAGAACAAGCAATACTCAAATTCTAAGACAAAAAATATTGACTTATATAGTCAAGCAATGGTTAGGCCAGCCACTCCATTCCCCTCCTGCACTAAAATATCATTCACAGTCTGCGAATGGCAGGTCTTTCTGTGTAACAAACCTGAATGAAAGCTAGTCCTGGTCCTTTTGGGCAAGTTGCTTCCCCATTGCCAGACATTGCCACTAGCCAACATTTGTCTGCTCAGACAACTATTCCTCACATCTTTCTCATCCACTCCTGATACCATGCTCCACAGTGACAACATTGCTTTGCTGGGCAGTTCTCACATGCTGCTGTTATTAGATTTACTTGGACGTCATGCTATTCTGCCTATTCTGACCAGCATCTCCAATATCGTTGAGAGCCCTTGTTAATCTGTGGAATGGGCATCATTTACAATAGTAGGATTTCTTGAATGAGCACAGATGAATTGATTTCTGATGGCTTTAATCGGTTTCAGGTCTCTGCAAACTGATATGGGAACTGTAGAACATTATAATATTTTACTTTCACTTCTAATTTTGAGAATATAGTTATAATCAAGTTTTGCAAAAATATAGTACCATTTATTCAGCTGCATAGAACAGAATACATCTAATTGCTGTAAAGAGAAGGGGTTACTATAAAAAATAGAGAAGGCAGAATATTGCTGTTGACTTCAGATAGACTAGTTCTTATCTACCAATCTTACATATTAGGTAAAAATACAAATGCATTTCTCTAGCCACTCATCACTGAACAAGACGGGCTTAGGGTTTCTAACAGAACTCATCAGTACTAGGAAAGAAAATTAAACATGGATGTGATGTGACCTGTAAATTGATCTAGTCATGATTTTCCAGATACTCAATTTCATTTTTTTCATTTGGGAATGGATGAAACAGTAGGATTTTAAGATGACTGATATGGAAACTTCTAACTATAGTTTTGTGTGACAAAATTGTTATTTGTTAGCTAGGTAATTTACAAATCAATGAAATCTTAATTTAGATCTTATGAGTTACTGTGGTGAGTTACTGTGTTACTGTGTCATTATTTACAGCAGAAGTATTGACTCTATGTACTTACACACACTGTAACTGTTCGTGGATAATAGCATAAGATCTTTTAAAAGTAGAATAAATAACAAGATGTGTCAAAGTGTAATTTATGCTTTTAACGCAGCTTTACCTTAGGAATTTAACTATTCAAGTTAGAAGGTATGTGTAACATAAAACTGAAATGAAACACACAGCAAGTTAAAATATACAATAACATCATTCAAAATATTAATACTCCAAAGCACAATGATGAAGTCACCATAATGTTGCCTTAACATTCAAAGAAAAAAAGTTCTATCCTAAAAGTTGTAACGTGATACATTCTATATGTACATACATTCTATAAGAATAGAATTTTTTTAAACAATTATTTAATAGTACAATTGTGGTACTTTATACAAAAGTGCAACGTTGTTGTTCTAGACACTGAAAAAATCTTAACAAATAGAAAATTAATTATGATATCCATCTTAAAGAGCTTATTTTGTAATTTAAAATTAATATTTAAGAAACTTGATCAAGAGATTAAAAACTGAGAAGGAAAAATGACAGAGCTAAAGCAGAGCAACTGCTTAATGGACTGTCTTTAATGCCATGAATTCCCATTAAGTTTAGAATGGAAGCAATCTGTGATAAAATTATGGCAACCGTCAAGTCTATCTCTAACTTTTTCATTATCATCTGTTCTCAGATATTTTGCAAGGTGAAGTCCTTTTTTCATCACGATAAAGTTTTGCTGCCAGCAGAATGTGTCCATAGTTGACGGGTGTTGCTCAGGAGGTGTAGGACCAAACATGGTGAATGAAGTATTTAGAAAATCTGACCCATCTTATAAGTAGCCAGAATCCAAGAAAGGCAACCATTACAGCTTTGTAAACAATGTGTGCTCCTGAGGGCAGCATGGATCTACATCTTTACTTCCTATATTGGTGCAGATCACTTGCCATGATCAGATCTTCACAGAGGAGCAGCCACAATTTTCACAGTGTGACAGAACTCAGCCCTGCTTCTAAGGTACAGGGTGTAAATGTATGTGTGCCTGAAAAGCACATCCTCAAACTGATACTCAAGGATATCAGCTTTTAAAAAAAGCTGCATGTCCATCCTCTTTACAATCCATCATAGCATAATAATGATTGACACAAGACAAAATATTATACTTGACTACTGCAAACAGAAGATACAGCATGAACTCTCCATAGCTCCAAAGGAATGCTGAAGAATATATATATATTGTTATTCTCGAGCAAACCTATATTCTCCATTAAGTTGTTTTATCACTAATGATGAAAAAGTAACAAGAGGGTAATAGATAAAAACGGTTTCTTACAAAAACATGTAAGTTTGCTTAGTTTAGGTTTTGCATAAATATCCACAGGCACTTTAATATTAGATTGTCACGTTCCCTTTTCAAACCTTTACATCTGCTTTGACATCTTTCTGCTTACCTGGAAGAGTTTCAGATGGATATAGTTTCTCCATACTTAAAAGCTTGCAAAAGTAGACAACCTTTACAATTTATTCTGTAAATTATGTAAATTACTGTAAATTACCCTGTAAATTACCTTACTTACTGTAAGGTAAATATCTTTTTGTGGGGTGGCAGGCAAGGGCAAGAAAAAAGAAAGGCATGAGTTGGAAGCAACTTAATTGCAAACTCTACCAAGAAATATTTTATCTTTGAATGAGTGGTAAATGTATAATAGGAACAAGGCAAAGTTTTAAATGAAAGGTCATATGTTTCATTTGTATACCCACCATAACCTCCAGCAGCTAGGCTCTCCAGACTACTAGCTCTTCCAAGTCTGATAAAAAAGCCACAGTCTTTAAACTAAACAATGGGGGAAAAAACCAACCTGTACACTATTATTGTCTTTGTGATTCATGGAGCTATATGAAATTTTCCTTTTATGCCTCAGCAGTTTTTAATTTTGCTCTTTCAATTTCCTAGATTGTATTTAATATCACTATGCTCCATGTTGTTTACTCTGCATATTTCACCTGTTAACTATTCAGGTTTGTAATTTGTTCTTGTTTTTTATATTTGGCTTGTGGCAACCTTGGAAAAGTCATGGCATTTACTGAGATTCTGTCACTGTCAGTAAAGGGTTGTTTTTGTCATTAACACTTCTGAAATTTAGAAGTGACATGGAAATGCCTGGTGCTGTGTTTCTCTTGTGTATTTTGATGGAGGAATGTTACATATCTCCATCTATATCATCTATATCTATATCATCTATATAATCTATATCTGTATAATCTATATTATCTATATCATCTATATCTACATCTGTATCATCTATGTCTATATCTATCATGTCCCCATGATATTCTTTACTGAAAATCTAATTTTTAAGAGGTATATCCCAAGCATAACACTAGGTGAGTATAGTAAGTCAAATCCAGAAGTAGAGATTTCTGTCACAGCCAATACAGCTAATGAGTCAACTCTGTTGCAAAACACTGTGGTATTACCAGGCCATTTTCCTAAGCTTTTAGATTCCAGAAATAATTTTTGTTCTGAATGTGTCTAGTGTTCTCATATTACACCTCTGGTCTTTCTATTTTCTTTTTTTTTTTACACAATTTGGCAGGGGAGGGGGGTGGCTGGAGGGGATGGGGGGTGGTATGTTTATGAGAGAAAATATGTTTTTTGTAAAAGACAAAAAAAATAGTCTGATAGTTGTGTTGCCCACAAACAATACATGTGCCACATGAGATTAAAACAAAAAATTACCAGAATTAAATTCAGATTTTGATCTAAATATAAAAAAGAAGAGGAATAGATAAAGTAATCTTTATGCACTTTGTAGCTCACTTTGGTTAATTCAGATTGTCCTCCTTGTCTGAAAATTCTGTTGTTTAGGGAATAACACTGACAAAAAATTTTCATCTTATCCCACCAGGACTCTAGAGTGAGATTAAAAAAATTATGTCAGAAACAAAGGAAAAAAACCCCAAAAAATAGCATCTCAGACACCTCTGCCCACTTGCTTTAATGGTGGCCACTGTAAAGTTATAAATGGGTGAATCACAGTTGACAAGTTAACATACAGAATCCCATCGCAGAAGAAAATAAATGCATCTGTATGCTTTAAAACTAAAACAGAGAAAAAAAAACAAAACAAAACCAAGATACTCTAACTGAAAAAATGCCACCAAGCAAATGGTTTCAGTCTAATTAGAAGCTGAAACAACCACAAATTGTGAATTAACTAATCGGAATGTAATGAGTAGCAATTGATCTTGTACCCAAATGGAAATATACTAAAACAGTTAACTACCAGTGGTACATAAGTATTTTGTAATATTCTGAATGGAATAGGAAAATACAATATCCTGTGATCTGATGCATTTTATCTGTTAACACTTCTGTTCAGTTTTAACCTCTATTCTTGTTCTTGTTTTTGCTGGTCTGAAAAGCCCAGGGAATATTGTTATATACGCTCAGATATTTTAAAATGTGAAGCTTTTTCATTTTCACCTTTTTTACTGCTACTTAGCCATATTGAATTTTGTCTAAGATATCCCTTGTATGAAGTAACCATGAAGGTTTTGCCTCTCCTAAAACTATGTGG
Organism: Grantiella picta; assembly: GCA_013397955.1. Classification (NCBI taxonomy): domain Eukaryota; kingdom Metazoa; phylum Chordata; class Aves; order Passeriformes; family Meliphagidae; genus Grantiella; species Grantiella picta. Next base: position 512,131 of record VZRM01007744.1, on the reverse strand, counting down.
TTTGTAGCAGACTAAATAATTCATTGATGCTGGAGCCTTCATATCTTCCTATTCAGACTTTTTGTCATAATTGTTCCAAATCCATGCCAAAGTCAGGATCAATGTTACATTCCACTGCCTTTTCCCCCCAACGTCATGAAATTCCCTGAAGCAATACTTAGCCATTAGCAGCAAGTGGCTTAAGAACATTCAGTATTTTCTTCTATAACACTTGAATTTTTTCTATATGTCACTTGGTTCACATTAAGTGAATATTCCACAAAATTAAACAAATGAATAATAAAAAAATGAATCTGTCTGGTGGCAGAAGTTCTGCAACATACAGAGATGAGAATTTTTTGCAACTGCAACATTTTGCTGCAAGGGTAAGCAAAGTCAGAATAAGAAGCTATAAAAAAATAATGTGGATAAGTGAACTTCAGTAGTAATATATTTTTGTGATAGATAAGGAAACAAAAACAATTATTTAGATACTTCAGAGAAAAAGGGAAGATAAAAGGAAAGGTAAAGGCTCTAATTATCAGAAACGAAATACACTGGAGGGGATAAAAACTAGAATTTGTTAGTACTTGCTTTGCTTCAGTTCACTCAAAAGGACTCTAGTGTAAAATGATTAATTATGCTGGGAGTAGATGAACAACATAAGAGAACAGACATCAACACTGTTAAAGAGCAAATGAGAAAATACCTGGACCAAATTAATGTTTTGAATCTGTAGGGTCAGATTAAATCCTACAGAGAGCACTAAAAGAATTAGTCAATGAACTTTCATAGCCAATGGCAAGTGCTTTGGCAAAACTCCAAGGAGATCCTAGAACTGCAGATTGGTAACTTCACATCAATTACAGCAAAAATATCAGCTAAACAGAGATACAATATGAATAAAAGTAATTATTATAAGTGCTAGTATAATGTTTAGTGCACAGAGCAAAACAAATGTTAGAGTTTAAAATGAGCTTATAAATTATACAGAAGAAAATTCATAAGTATGATTTCTCCTGCCTAATAAACTTATTTTCTAGAAATGTATACACAATCTAGGTTGCTTTTCCCTGCCTTTTTTTCTGACTCAGCTCTTTCTAGATTAGCATTTTATACTCATCAGCTTTTTGCCTAAACTGCGTTGATCATTATTATATAATTTATCAGACAGTAATAGAAATAATGAAGAAAAAGAAAACAAAGACTTCCTTGGATTTATGGATGAACAGATAGATGAAAAGCAGATTCCATGTGCTTCTCAACAGTTTTAGAAATTCTGAGAGGATGTGAGAATCCAAAGAAGTATCCATATCCTGTAGTAGAATTACTGAATCATTGAGAATGAAAGCAAGAGACTTTTCAGCTTTTAGTAACATGCACTGTGAGAACCAAATAGTCATTTTCTCTGGTATTATAGATCCAAGCTCTCTAGTATCTGAAGGTCAGTGTTAATAGAAACAATTTGGTTTTGTCACTGCTTATGCTTCTTACATAAGTCAGTCACAAGACAGCTTCTGACTAAATAGAACATTGATTAGAATTTGCAGATTTTGCAGGGACTCGATCTTTTAAACAGTTTATTTATTGGTTAATTGATTTTAGCACATACATAGAACATTTGTTTGGATGATGTCTATGAAGGGCATGGACAGAGACTGTAGGATTCTGTCAGAGAATAAAGTTAAAAATATGAAAGAGCAGGTAGCAGTGTTTAAATGTAAATAAGAAGTTTGGAAGGGTTATCTATCCAAAAAAGTGTTGCACTGGGTATTTAGGACTCATAGTAGAGAGCAGATGGATTTTGAAAAAGGGGCAGACGGATTTTTCATTGACATGAGAAGGGAGCTGTCAAAGTACCAGCTGTGGCTGAGAAGGAAGGACAACCAATTAATTGTCTGTGCCCTTTTTTGGCAGATGTCAAGTTCTGCTATCCTTTATTTACAAAGGCTCAATTCCTTGAGAATCCACAGAGGAAAACAGTCTTTAAAAAAAGTTGGGTTATTCTACACCTGGTACAACAAGAAAACTGTTTTCTTACCCACATAGGTGGAGAAAAATAGAGAATGAATGGTGAGCTGGACTATATGAACCTGTTCTGGTTATTTCCCACAGGACATCAGATAATTAAGCTGCAGTTTAATTAAGCTCCATTCTTCATATCTTGCCTTTCTTTCTGAATTTGTAGGGTGTGCATGTTTTCTAGTAGACCATAAAACAAAATACTAGCAGGCACTTTTCTAACAAACTGCACACGCTGTGTCATTATCTGGAAACTACTACATAAATTGTCAATATGTTAGAACCATCATCATTAAAGCCGCAAATTATTTCAGTGTGATGGTTCCCCACACAATGTAGTTCAGGACAATAGACACATGTTTTCTTGGACAGGTGGTGCTTATGGGTGGAAAAGTTGAATGAAATAACAAGGAATGTGAAGTGGAATAGAATTATATCACATTTTCACCTTTCTAGAGCCAATTATATAGCTCAGTGAAGCAAAAATTAAATAACTAAGAATCTGTTCAGGAAAATAGAAGTGCAGAAAGCTGGTAACTAAAGTTTCATGTAAAGGCCAAACACTACTGTGAGTATGAGCCAAAGGCCTCTCAAAATTCCTTATTCCTTCTTTGCAGATCTACCATAAATATAAGACAGATACAGTGCTACATTTGTAAATATACCTCTAAGACCATGCTGAGCAGGACATGAAGCCTTCACCTGCATAGTGTTTTAGTTCAGATAAGGAGTGTATTTTCAAGCAAATCTGACAGAAGGCCCTCTGTATGAAATACCTGTATTAGCAAATAATGTGGAACACCCAAGAATCAGTATGTAAAGCAGAGAAGATGAAGTTGAGAATCTAATACAGATACTACAAATATTTTGGAAGTTTTTACTTGATGGAGGTTGCTGAAGGTCATGGAGGTTTTTAAATTAGCTCTAATCTTGCCCTGTGAACTGAAAGTTTGTTAGCAGTGCATTTTCAACATGAAGGAACCAGACTGTAAGTTCTAAGAGTTTCTATGATGCAAATCAAAGCTCAGTATATGGACAACTGGAAGAACTGTTTCAAAAGTGCATTGCTGGTTCAAATTAAAAACATAATAGTCAGATACTTTTAGTGCACTTCAGTCTACAACAACGAGCAATGTCAGACCACATGACATTAATTTGTTTTCAATGAAACTAAACTGAAGATGTTGTGCAGCAGCTTACTACACGCACTCCAGCTAAAAATAGGCAATCAATTCACAAGACAAAAACAGAGAAATAACCAAAGCAATATCCAAAGTAAAAAATAAATCAAAGCAAAGAAAAGCCCAGACCCATGAGAATATTATGAACATCAAACCTAGCCTCCAATTCCTCACTTTGCTGAGGTCCTGTGTAACTCCTTAGCACTTGTCAGAGTAAGGATGTTTGGTCAACCTGTAAACAATATATTGTAAAATACCCAAAGATATTTCAAAATAATATGCTGCTATAAGAACCAGATTATAGCAATCCTCAAACTATGTATTTTTTTTTTTTTTTGGTGAATTGAAGCATGTTTTAAATGTGACAGGGAATATGGATGATTTAAGGTTCAGGAAAACAGCACACACAATTTTGCCTTTACTTATGAACAAAACTGCACCAGGGATATCTCTCTGGACCCAGAAGCAGGTGACACTTACTGGCTTGTACAGAAACCACTTACAACTAGAATCCTTTCTGACATGTCGCCTTCTCCACGGGTGTTTGGAGTCAAGATATAATATAAGCCAAATGACACTTCAGCAGAATAGATGACTGTGCTCACTGTATAGTTTTACTTTAAGGAGGAGACACTGGGAATAGATTCCAAGATCTAAATTACCAGCTTCAACCTCTTTTGATTGTAGCCTAATAATGGTGATTTTTTTTCCATTACTAGTAAAAGGCTGTGAGCTTTGTACTAACCTAGTACAAAGTCTTCTCTGGACTTACTTGTCCTTTGTAGGTTTCAGCTTCTTTAACCATTCATTAGGGATGAGATGAATGCTGTCAATTTGCTTTAAATTAAAATCTGCAAATGCCATCTACATTGAAGACCTGACAAAATGAAATAAACATTTAAAAGCAAACAAGAGCCATTTCTGTCAATTCAGCTTGGGAGACACACTTGTACAGGTTTAAATTTTTATCTGGGACACCATGAGAAGGAAAGCGTGTGTGATGTGAAAACATTTCCCTGAAAAAGGGATGTTATTCTTATTTAATTAAAAAGGGGGAACAAGTGCTAGACACCACAGGATAGATTAAATTTCTTTTCAAATTATTTTGTAATTCTAAACTGGGAATGATTTTTACTCTCATACTGTTTAATGGAGAGGTTTGGCCACTCTAAAACAAAGTACATATAGAAATTACAATAAACAATGAATAACTAGGGACATAACCATTTATGAGTAAAAAAAATACCATTTTTGTCAAAAAAAGGGAAGGAATATGATGCTATGTGCTTTACAGGAAGATACTTATATAAGTAAATCTTAAAGCAAAATATTTTAAAAGCATTTAATTTTGATTTTTAAATAAGTGCAAAAACATATATTTTTCTTGTATGTGGCCCAACAATAATTTTAGCTATGGAAGCTCAGAAAATGTTATTTCTAGGAAGAGTTGCATGAAACAAAAGTTATTAGAAAAAAGCTCCATATTTATTCTTTTTAGACCTACAGTTCTAAAAAGACTACGTGAATGTTTGCTTATGCCTAAAAATGCATGTAAATATGTAAGTTAAAACAGGAAAACAATCTTTCTTCATATATAACTTAAACACATGTTTTTTCTCAAAACCTTTCTGCAGGGATGGAGAATGGGTAAGAAGCACAGGGAGAGATTTGAGCAGGTCCAGATGCTGGTGAATGATTTTATTACCTATCTTAAAAAAATCTCTGATCATTGCATGCTGTCACTAATCCTGTCCTGAGTCTTACAGTCATCCTTATTCATTGCACCAAGGAAAATTTCGGTACTGAATATAAGCTTCCACTTTAGAAGAACAAATTCAGGAGATACAGTACCTGGAACTCAGCTAAGTTCCAGCATGCCAGACTAGATTCAATCAGCAGGTATTCTAAACAGCTTAAAAACAAACCCACTGGCAGGAGAACGTAGAAATTGAAAAGGGAATTTATCTAGATGGGGTGAAACTGGAATATCTCTTCTCTTTGATGATGAACTAATGAAGCAATTTGTACAGTTCTGTGGAAAACTGGTTCTGTTCCATTGTTCTCAACTTTTTCTTTTTTATATCTTGTACAAGACTTCCATGACTGAAAGAGAATGATTTTGATTTTCTTATATTTGCGCATGGTTGAAATGCCTTTTTAAATTGGGTTTTGTTGTTGTTGTTTCTTTTAGAATCTTTTTAATTTGTTTGCTGCTGCATCTGACACAGATACCTGCTCTATGCTTTTCCACACCTTTGTGTGTGTCTTACCTTGCATTGCATTCTGCTAGCTATGCTGCCACCAGATAAACCAAGAGGTTTCAGCATATTTAAAACACTACTTGCTTCATCACTACAGATCTACCCATGTAAATTGTTAAAATTTGAAGCAGTTTGTTTATATAATATTTTTTTTCCTACTTAATATATAACTTAATAGGCTCAAATTTTGTCTGTAATAGAATTAAAGAAAAATGCTTGTGACTCTTGTTTCTGGTGCATAGTATTTTCTACACATACTTGTCTCTCCCCAAAGAACTTTGTTAGGTTGCATACCTGTACACATTTAAAAGGAGCACGAGGAAACAATGGAAGGTGGGGAAATTTCAGGAATTAATATCACTATGCTCCATGTTGTTTACTCTGCATATTTCACCTGTTAACTATTCAGGTTTGTAATTTGTTCTTGTTTTTTATATTTGGCTTGTGGCAACCTTGGAAAAGTCATGGCATTTACTGAGATTCTGTCACCCTCCTCTTTCCCTCACAAGGAAGTCGTAACTACAATGAGATCTCCCCCCAGTCTCCTCCAGGCTGAACAGACCAAGTGATCTCAGCTGCTCCTCATACAGCTTCCCCTTAAAGTCATTCACCACTTTCGTTGCCCTCCTTTGGATGGTCTCTAATAGCTTAATGCCTTTTTTATGTTGTTGAGATTAAAACTGCATGCAATATTCAAGGTTTATATATTGATGTATATATATTTTTATATATATGTTCATATATGTGTTTTTATATATGTACATGTATATATATATATATGTTTCCCATTAACAGACCTTTATCAAACTCAGTCAGAGATGGGATCAGCGTGTAGCCACTGGTGCACTTTGTGTCGGTGTGAGCTGAGTGTGCCTGTATTCATCAATGTGGCTGAGGTGTGGCCAAGTGCACACTGAATATCTGTGTGTGGTGTGTGTGTGTGCTCAGCCTCACTGCTGTTTGGACCTGTGGGCGTGGAGCTGCAGAAACTTCACCCCTGTCAGATGGCTGGATTGGGTCTCTCACTAACAAACATTTGTTTTTCTATCACCAAATATGGTCCAGGATTTGCAAGAAAAGGGAAACATGAGCATCAATTTACCATAGATAATTGATTTTTCAAATGTAGCTCCTTTATAGTTTACAAATTGTCCATAATGAGATTGTGATTTTTGCAAATTGCTGTTATATTTGAAAACTATTAAAACTTTAAAATTACCACAGTTCTGACTTTAAGGTTTGCAGTATAAAGTAATTCTTTCGTTTTTTTGTAATTTGGCTTTTTTCTTTAATTTCTTGATAATACAAATACATGCTTTTACATTGCTGATTTAGATCAAATGATTTTGTTAAGATCTTTGAGCCATCTGGCTAGATCTAACAAATTGACCAAAGCAAGTATTTGATATATCTGATTCATTAGATAAGACTTGCTATATTTTTATCTGCTGCTTCATAGCATAATATAGTGTTCAAAGACTGCCACTGAACTCCCTCAAAATTATATTAATTTTGTCAGAAATGTATTTTGTTGCATCATAAATAAGTCTGAGGATGTGAAATTAATTTTCTACTAAGATTCGCACTATCTAAATATTTTCACAAATGAGAATAAAATTAGATAGTGTGGATACAGTCAAATAGAATTAATACAGGATTACACTGAGACAGCACTTTAAGCATATTTTTCTCTCCACTCACTCAGATATGATTACTATAATACTTATTGTTAAAATCATATTTCATTTTATTTTGATGTCTTGAAGACCATTGTTCTGATTGTATATGACTTCTGAGTGAACCCAGTAATAAGACTCATATTAAAACCATTTTTTTTGTTATGTTCTTAGAAACACAAAATGCTATCAGTTCTACCATACTTAAATTTTCTACCTGAGCAAATCTGCTGAGGAAGTGGGGTGGCTTTAATGAAGTTATTCCACAGTAACTGACATGTGTTCCAGAACTAAAAGTGGCTCCTTCACTAGGATTACTGTGGTCCACATTTTCACTGAGTAGAAGTTCCATTCTAATTTATTTCTTTGTTTTTAGCATAATTTTTAACTCTTCATGTTAAACATAACAAAAAGAGCACAACACCCCACAAAATACTAATAAAACACACAGAAAAAATTCTTCCCCCAACCCCAACAAACTAACAAACAAAAACAACAAACAAACAAAAACAGACCCAAACAACAAACCCCTAGACCCTATTTTGCACATATACCAGGACTGACTGGTAGGGTCACAACCAAAATACCAATCGAATTTCTTTAGTCACTTACATCATATCATCTGAATTAGTAAGAGATACCACATTTTGTCCAAAGGTTACAACAGTATTACCAGTATTCATGTTACTGTTAGAAAAATGAAGAAATATTTGTTCTTTTTGTTCACTTGACATTCCCAGGGAGGAGCAGGAATGGACCGCTCCAGAAAGGGGACCAGGAGCTGAGAGCGACAGCAAGGCAAGCAGGGCAGTGCCTTCAGCAGCAGCAACACGGACTTACAGCACTGAACTGGAACAGAGCAGCTCTGGTGGTGTCAATTGGGTTCAACCAAGAGCTCTCTGATTGCCAGACAAGGCTGCAGCAATGAGGTCCAAGGTTAATACAGGTAGTGATGTCAACATGTCAGGATCACCATTCAAGCTCAAGTGAAACTCCAGAGCTTAGGGAGGAGGGAGACCAGATCCACACAAGGCTTCTCACAGCTCATTCTCTCTCTTTAAACATAAATCTGATCCATGGTTACGCAAGAGTGTCATATCATAGCTAGCCTTGAACAACAGCAGCTAAATCCCTCTGGGAGTGGAGGCTGCAAATGAGGCTGTGGTTGCACTCAAGGGCATGGCAGAAGCTGTCATAAAGGAAAATACAACCCCAAAGAAACCTAGGAACTCATCATTTCTGCTCTCCCAAGTTCTGGGTATCATTTAGTGATGTAATGCAGCAATGTTCCTAAAGCTGTTGTTCAGAGGAGATGTCCTGCAGGTTCCTTTGAAAATACTAAAATAGTTCATTTGCATTGGAAAGAAATCAAAGGGCCTCTAGATATCCCTTGGGTGGCTGTAATGAGAGTTGCCCTCACTGGGAGTTTCAATCAAGACATTGTTTCTTATTTCCCTAGATGTACTGGGAGAAATCTTTCCTTTACATCAGCATGACTTGGAGATAGAAGAAAGGCCTCTGGGAAGGTGAGAATTGTTGATGCTGTTAAGCGTTCATGTAGAACTGTTATTATTGCATTTTTCTTAACTACCTTAGTAATATTTTTTTTTTTTAATGTAATCTATTATTTATCATTTTCACCCTAAAACCACTGCATTTGGGTCCAGCTTACCTAAAGAATGTGTATCTTTGGAGCAATATTTTTGATTAAGAAAAGGATTCATCCATCATCTGGTTCTGAGTTAGGAAAGTGAGGAGCTGAGGTGTCAGGAAGTCTTGAGCTCATGAAGTGTTGTGTTGCTGGGGAATTATTTAAGATGCAGCATCTTTTCTCAAGAAAAAGAATTCTCATTAGGTTCTGTGGGAGAAGGAAGCAAACTGGCAAATCATATCTCTAGACAATCCCCAAACTTTTTTAAGACATTATTTATTATGCGTAAAAAACAGAAAATTCACCACCTTTATGTTTAAACCAACCATTTAAATATGTATACTGAAACCAGTAAGTAATATATTTATCATATCTTTGAAAAAGAAAAGGAAAAGTCTGGAAATAAAAGCTATTTATTAAATCTTTATCTACTTGCTTAAGCACAATTTCACTTACATCCTGCTTCATATAATCTAATGTATCATTCTTATTATTTATTAGAGGGAAAATACTATGAATGGAAATTTGCCTGCAGATGAATGAATGCCTAGTTATGGCAATGCCCAAATTAAGTCAGTTCTAACTGGTTTGTATTTATTATGTCTCATATTTTTTAAATAGTAATAAATTGTATTTTTAAGGTTTTTAAGCTCTAAAAAGAATTAAGTATTTACGCTAAGATTGTCTCAGTATTCAATGATATCTAGCACAAACTTCAGCAATCTTACAAAACTCCTATAACTAGAAGAGCTTTGTCATGGTAATGATTTGATTCCTATACACTACTATATAAAAAAAAACCCTTGTCCCTTTAATCAATTGCTGTATGCTTCTCAAATAAATACAGGCATAAATTAAACGTTATAAACTCTTTGAAGCAATAACCAAGCTCTTTAAATACAATTATACTACAATTCTCCAATTAACATACTAATCTATTAAAAAACTCCACACCTGATTCTATGATATGAACTATAAAACTAAACAGAAATGCAAATACTATCAAAGAATGGGTTTGCTCTTTAGGTATATTCTTTATAGCAATTAAAACAGGAATTAGGCAAATCCAGCACAACAGGAATATGTCTTCATAAACATGCATAGCTGAAATGGTGAATTGGATTCTTATTGTTTCCTGTTATGAGTTTAAACAAGAAATAATAATAAATAAGAAAATAATAATAATAAAAATAATATTACTACTAATAATAAGAGTAATGTAAAAACCCTAATAATAATTGTAATGATATAGGTTAAATACTTCTTGTTTCCAAGGGATAAAGAAATAAAGAAAAAAGCATCATGAAAATTCCGATGTTAAGAAATATTATTCCAAAAGCTGTATTAACAGGTCTGCATCTCTTTTAATTTGATGGATATTTTTATTTATTTACCTTCCCCATCACTTTGTTTACAATAGTAATTGAATTAAATATTTGAAGCAAATATCTAGTCATTTTGCCTTGAATTACTGTCTTTATTAACCATTATATTTTAATTTCTTTTGTTATTCTGTGTTTAACATCCTCTGAATAACGTGTTATTATACAAAAAAAATGCTTTCTACTTATAAATACTCATTAACATGAAAGTGTCTGTTTGTGAAAGTTTTTCATGAACATTAAGAGTGTAATGGCATATCCTAAAAAGCTAATAATAGGTAATGAAAGATGGATGTGGTTGGGAAATAAGTATTTTTTTTATATATTGGTGTTATATATGTCTTTAAATAAAATAGTCAATGATGAGAGAGGGGAAACAGTTAAGTTCTCAGTATTGAGGTACTATTTCTACTATAAAATTACATGAAGCTGCATGAAACTTTTAAAAATTAATTAAATTCAACTATTTAATTTAGATTAAATGTTTATTGTATATTTAATACATAACCTTTAAATTAATTTAACAAAGTTTAAAAGTAATACCAACCTAATCTATTTTCCTCATAATTAACCCAACCATGCCAGCAATAAATGTGCCTTTGCTCTGTAATTGATAAATTAAACTTGTAAAGACTTCTAGGATTTAACTGATGTTTAACAAAGTAACTGTAGTGGGTTGATTTGGTATCAATTATTGCGAAAAACCAATTAAGATGTTAATTGGCATTTATTTTAGTATAGTGGTGGTTATCTAGTCAATTGCTAATTAAAATATTTAAACCATTCCTTTCAATTTATACAAATGAGATTATACTTTTATTACCTACTTCATTTTTAGGTAATGATAGGGCACATAAATGTATGTTCCTTATTTATTGAACCTCAGCAGTAACAACTGATGCTTTATTAGCAGTGAGATACCTTCTTATCAAGAGCACATTAATGATGTGAGTCTGGCATCACATATACTTTTAAACTTTCTGAGGTCTGCATTTGTACATGTTGATTGTAACTGATGCCTTCCCTTCCCTTCCCTTCCCTTCCCTTCCCTTCCCTTCCCTTCCCCTTTCCTCTGAAAGTTTCTCCCTCAGCTGAAAATTTCATGCTAAGTAAGTGCATAGAAAAATTTCATGTAAGTAAATGGGGAAGGGGTTTGGGTGCTTAGAGTGACAATTTTAACATTTTCTTCTATTGTGCAGATTGCTAATCATGTATAATTATTGAAATCTGAATAATCTGAAAGGGATGTTAATACATTAGGAAAGGGCATCATTTTGTAAAACCACATATAAATGAGGAAATTAAAAGGAAGGAATTTTGTTATCCTGAATACCAAGGACAAGTTGGTGATCTGATCTAGAGAGCTGATGATCAATAGGCTAATTATTTGAATAAAGATAGCATTGGCTGTTCAGATCTCATATCTGCTTTGATAAACACACCTCTGTATTTACAGACAAGCTGTAATTTTGATTTTGGGGGCTACAGCAGTTGAAGGTTTTTTTTTTTTTTTTAATTTGGGGTGGGTTTTTTGGATAGAAAGGTCATCTCAAAAGGCCCAGCTGAAGATAACAAGAAAAAGATATACTGAGCGACAGGGCAAAAAAAGTCCAAATCAATTCATTTAGGAAAACAAAAGCCTTTTTCTCTGGGGATATTTTAGGGTATCTTTGAGTGGTCAAAAATAAATAATTTAAGATTATGGCTAGGTGAAAAATATAAAATTATTGGCCACTAGTCTTATGTATATTGTCATTACTTGTAGGAGGCATGTATACATATATTTGTCTTCCCATCTTACCAACTGAAGAAATTGAAAAGAGATATAATAATATTATGTAACATAACATAATATGATATAATTAGTCTTATTTAATGTATAAAGCTCATAATATTAATAAATAAGAAAAACATTGTCATTAAACTGTTTGTTGTCTCCAACAATGAGTTGGATTCTGTTCTTTTTACTTTTAAGAGAGTAAAGAGACTTTTCCATAAGGGTTTTTTTTATGTAGAGTTTCTATAGCATTAAAGTAATTATTACAAGATTTAGGATATGCATTGAAGAATATTGTGGTCTAATTTTCAGTATGCATATGCAAATATATCTGTGAGCAGGATACTGTAATTTGTCATGGTGTATGTTACATACATGTTGAAAATTTATATGAAAAGTTAAATAGAATATTCAAAGCAGATCATGGGAAAAAGTTTTGCAACCTGTGGCTGAATGTTGTATAAATAATATTGCTATAAGCTTTTATGCCCTCTAATGTGTTTGAAGTGGATGCACAGTCTTTGTTTATATGCTCCTTCACAAGATGCATCATATTGGGAAGAAAGATTTTTACTGCTTAGTCAAGTACCACTGTCGGCAAAGGGCTAAAAGCAAATAGTATAGTGATTTGTGGATTACTCAGGTTCTCTTTTAGTAAGTGTCAGTACTTGAGCAGCTGTTTCCTATGCATGCTAAAGTTCAGCCAAAAGGATTTGTCAAGCAAATCAACCAACAGAATATTTCAGTAGCTGATTCTCAAGGCAAGAAAAATTCAAGTGGACTGTGCTGGATGCTGAATGTTGAGGAAAACGTCAGAATAATCTTATCATTATTATGCAAATTGGAGGGGAAAAAACCCTGATACTGTAATAGCCAAATTATAAATGACTATGAAATGGGTTCTTTTTTCTGTTAAGCTTTTTTATCATGGATTTAATAGCTTTCTAGGAAAAATACGTAAATTGTTAGTATACAGAAAAAAATTCTTTTAAGGTATTGAAGAGCCAATAATACCAATTCATGAGAATCTTTATTTACCTAGCAGTATATTGCTTTGTTCATAGTTTTATGTGCAGTAAATAAGACCCACTTCTGCAACAGCAGAATTGATATTTGACTTAGGAGCAAAATATAAATCTGAGCGACATCAGTATGTAACTGGATTTACAATGCAATAACTTTTTTCCCATGTCTATGACTATTCTAAAATATGAAAGATACATCTCAATTAAATATAGTTATCAACCAAGAAAATGGATCAAAATCCATTTAAAATATGTTAGAAATTAAAGGTCAAATCCCAGATAACTTACATCAAAAATCCTGGTTGACCATGGATAGAGGGAATTTGGCAATAGCAAAACTGACTGAGTCAATAGTTCAATAAAACAGACATGAAAGTGAAGGCACAAATTCATCCCAGTCTTCTAAAATGCATGATGTGTCTGTGGAGTGGTAAAATAAAAATGCAAATTTTATTTGTTTTATTCATAGTAAGAGGCTTGGCTATGAAGCTGAAAAAAATGAACTTCAAGTGAAATAGATGCAACCCTATGCTACAAAAGAAAATAGAGATTAACTTTTTTAGAGAAGGTGCTTGTAATTATTATGTGACATCACAGAGATGCAGTAGTTAAAACAGATGCCAGATTAAGTCCCCAGATCAAATAAGGGAACTAATTTGTAATCCAAGCTTTACTTCCAGTAATAACTGTTGCAGGAAAAAACATCTGTTTTACCAGAAGGTCAAGGAAGTTATAAACTGAGGTAGTTTTGTTGTCTATGGATAATTTTGGGTTGTTTTGTTGTTTGGTTTTTTGTTTGTTTTGGTTTTGTCAGTCTTTTGTCTTCTGATTCCTATTTGCTTTATTCTGAGGGAGGGTTTTTTGGGTGGTTGTGGTTTTTCAATGTTTTTATTCATATTTGCCAAGACACGTTCATTGGAACAGAACTATCTCTTCCATGCCCTAAATTTCTGTTTTTACTCTTTTGTTTCACTGACAGCTGAATCTATAATTATTCAAAATTATTGCACTTAATGCATTAAACTACACCTCCTATGTAAAACATTCCTGACAATAAATTATTTTCTTGTATATATAAAATACTCAGAAATTCACCTGTTTAAACATATCTACTTTGTTATTAGAGACACAAACAAATAGGTAAATAAATAAAATTTATTTATTTAATAAATTTGGCCACAGATTAAGCCCGTGCATTTAAAAAGTCAAACAAATAATTCTTTTTTTTACTATTTTTTTTGTTTTATTAAAAACACATGAATTATTATAAAATACTCTAGGCCAAAATAATATCCTAAATAAATTATAATTTACAAAATTATAATCCAGAAGTAACACTTGAGAAATACCTCTGCAAAAGTTATAGTTCTGCAGTGATGGGAAAATCCAATGCAAGACTGATCAAAGCATCATCGAATAGAAATAATAAAAAAGTCATGGTAGTAAAGGCTGTTTTTTAGAAGTGAATCATACTATTGTGTTATGCCTCTATTTAAACACCTGCAGAAACAGTTCCGACAGCAGTGACTTTAAACAGTATCTGGTATTCTGAAAGTGAATTAATTTTAGTATTTTCAAATGGTGTCTACAGTCACCAAGCTCAGTCCTGTCATCAAACACATAAGTACCTAATACCTTGAGAAACTGTAAATATCTTGGTCCATGCCTGGTAGATCTGTGCATTCACAGGACACTTGGTCACGTTAGGAATAACAGAGAAAGAAAGATATTTTAGGTCATCCCATATGGTGCTGTAGGTGGAAATATTCTAGAGTGAGGAAGTTGAACTGACCTCTAGAACTTAAGCTATGTAAATTGCTTTTCCTATATTGAAAAAAAAAAAGAGTGAATTATTTTATAAAACCAACATTTGAAATTAATTAAAATATTCAGCATTTCTGGACCATTTGGCTAGATTTTTATTTTTAGAAAGGAAAAGTATTTTCAGCAAGTACTTTGCTTACATTACCCTCACTATGACCTTCCTATGGACATCCTTTCATATTTTTTTTTCTTTTATGGATGTGTTTGAATAGTTGAGTTTAAATAAACACATTACAAACTTGGCTGGAATAGGGAGAACGAGGAGGTCATAGTGAGGGATAAGGACATGAAGTTGTCTGTAAATATTTGCAGTGCATGCATTTAGAAAATGCATGCACTCTCAAAGTAGATCCTAGAGGCATAATTAAGAAAATGGGATAAAAATGAGCAGTGAAAAAAGTGAATATTAAGGTAAAGCCTCCAAGACAACAGTGTTCTATCAGTTCATTGAACAACAGAATAAATTCTCTAGAAGTGAAGGAATTTTGTAACACTTGAGTCAGTTAAAGTGAGACTGGAGGAAATATTTGTGTGATAATTTGGTGAAGAAACTTACTAGTTGACCTAATGAATCTCTCTCCTTTTCTAATATTTGTCTCCATGGAAGAATAATCATAATGAATACCTATGCATCATTTCTATTATATTGTTCTAAATTAATGTAACTTTATTTGCTATTTCCATGCTTTTCTTTATTCCATTTAATAATACTTATTTAGCTTAAGCATTAAGTATTTTTTCCTAGCAATGTCAGCAATATTCTGTTTCATTTGCATTTATGTACTGTTTGATTATGCAAGATGGAGAGACTCCTTGACCCAAGGAAGTAAAGAAGATAATAACAAAGGCATATGCATCAATCAAGATTGTATAGGAATTAAATATTCTTCAAGTCAATAGGACAAATATTATAAATTACTGTAGGATTAAATAACTATTATTTTTATGCTCAGCATCCCTGTTCATTATTATAATGTGAAAAACATAAAACAGTGCAAATTAATACATTTAGAACAATAATATATAACAATGTTTAACAGATATGCACATATATTATTTTTTGCAAAACTGGTACATGCATATTTGTGCCCAGTATCAGTTTGGAATATATAACTAATTGTTTCTTTAGTCTCTTTCCAGTACTAATGAGATTACTTGTTTCTGTCTTATTAGAATTAAATTTTAAGAACTTCTTTCAAAAAAGGCAATGACATGGAGCTAAACATGTCATTATTTTGCATCTGAAGTAGCTATGAAGTACAGAATGCAGCATATGGTACCACACTGGTGTGGTACTCAAGACCGTATGAGATTTACCTACTTTTCTATTGCAACACCTTTTTATAGATGGATGTTTTTTTAAACAAAACCAATAAAAGTGTGGGTTTATTTCCTTCCTTTATTTCTTTTCTCCTTCAAGCCTGAAATTTCTGTATAGTTATAATCTGGAAAATAGTATGAAATATCATAGCACATGATTTGGATTAATCAGGTTGTTTACCTTAACTATTTCTAGGGATCAGACTGCAAACTGGATTTTACTGCAATTCATTCTTATTGGCTCAAGTGTTTCTGTAAAAGTATAGTGGGTCTCTTGAGATGAAGATCACTGTAAAACTGGGAGTAAAGAATAGCCTGTATTTATATTAGTCTTTGTGGGTGTTGCAGCTTAATGATCCTGCTCTTTACCAATGACTTGTATTAATGAAGTCAAGAGCAAAGCTCCCACTGCCTTTATAAGTCATGCTATTTATTAGGCCCTGAGCACTTAAAGCATAATATCTCTCTAAGCAAAGAGATTACTTCAGCTTAGTTGGTTTCTGGTAAGCAGTCTTATGCTAACTACTATTTGGCTTTCAAAACTTTAGAGAGTAGTGAACAGACTGTTACCCAAATATATGTCTTTCTTTTTTTCCTATTACAGGCAGAAAAGTGTGGTGTACTTGGTATTGAAAGTTTGCCTTGTACTAATAATTAAATTCTTGTACCAAAACAGCCTGTGTGAATGGCTTAAACTTTGAACCTTGGTCACAACTGCATTCCTAATCACCTGTCTTTTCCAAAGGTTTCAGTATATGTAAGTTTTCCTTTCTTCCTTGAATATACCTTCAGTACATTTACTTCATAGTTACCAAACTAAGCTTAAATAAAAATAATAATAATAATAATTAAAAAAAACCTATTCATACTACTTTTATGTGTAATTACTCTTTATGTAATAGCTGGCTATATGACACAATGCTATAGATGAATATGGAGTAGAGACTAGACGAGGTAGAATCTTGTTAGCCTCTAAAAAAGAGAAAAATTATGCCAGAGTGATTTTTGCCTTTTTACTTTTATATATCTGTAACCTTCCCAGAACTTTTCCCTACCCTTTTCCCCAGCTAGAAAGACCAAACACATTCCAGAGCTCCAAGCCTGGTGGGGTACAAGGCCCCTCTCCTATCCTGGTTCTTCCTGGGAACAAAGACCTTGGAGACACTTTTCATGTACAGCTAGTACCAGCGGTGAGGGGCTCCAGAAAAGGGGTTTGACCTGGGGGAAATTGCATCAGCACTTGTCCTCCTAATTGGTACTTTTTATCAACTATGCTAATTTCCTAAACATATAAAACTATATTCACCCCTGTGGGGGTGGGCTTTTGTGAACATTCTTCCATAACTGCCGCTAGTGCTCCAATAAATATCCACTTTTGTTTTACCTCCTACACTAAAATTATCTGGAGTTTCATTGCCAGGCTGAAAAAGGTAACATGTTAACCAGATAAAGAAGATATTGTGACTTCCACTAAGTCCAAAACCTTTAATAGCTTCTTTCTGATTTTTTTTCTAAATTTCCTTTTATTTTGCATTGCTTTGTGTAAAATTAGGCATTTTAAGTGACAATGGCCTGATAGTACCAGAATATCTTATAGTCCACAGACAAGCTCCTGGACAGGAAGAAATATGGAATTTCAGGGACTGTTCAATTAATCCACTTTTAAAATTACCTAGACAGGCCAGCATTTCCTCAGAAAATAACTCAGTATTTAGGAGACAGTTGTGCTAAAATATATAAGATTTATGTAGTGTGCCACCATCACAAAGGCCTGTTTCCAAAAAGAAAACAGCTGAGACAAACAAGATACTTTTATTTATAGGCTAAACTATAATTTTTCATTATACAAGCAGTATGTTTCAATTTATCAGAATATTTGTCTCACATTTATTATTTTAATAATTCCATATATTTACCAGAATTATTTATGTACATAGGCCACATTTATCAAAGGGCCAAGGAGTTGTAAAATCGGTCTTCTGCTATCCTGAGGTCTTCAGAGAAAAAGAAAAAAAACAAGAGAAAGAGAGAAAGAGAGAAAGAGAGAAAGAGAGAAAGAGAGACAGAAAGAGAGACAGAATGAGAGAAAGAGAAAAAGAAAGAAGGAAGGAAGGAAGGAAGGAAGGAAGGAAGGAAGGAAGGAAGGCCGGAAGGAACCTACCCTGAGCTATATGAAAATAAAGAAAACAACTTTTTCCTCAGCAGTATTTTTTGCTTTCACTTTCAAATTCTCAATATACCAGAAAACATAATTTCTTCTTTCATACTCTTAATTATTAAGAGATAATTAAGAGCAGAGCAAAATAAGAGGGCAAAACAAAAATATAAAAATAAATTAAAATGTGATGCTAGAGCTACTAATTATATTTGAATGTATGGCAAGAAAGGAGGAAAGAGATAATAGGTATGAGAAGTCTGTATGAGTTCTACATTATAAAAACTGTGAAACCTAAAATGCCTAGGGCTTGAGGAATAACTCACCTACAACAGTACATCTCAGCAAACATGAATGAGCAACACAGGAATACACATAAGTGAACTTATATTCTCTAAACTTTTTCACTTAAAATCTCATAGTAATATTTAAAACATAATTAAACTCCAGACTAAAATGGAAAATTCGAAAATTGTGCATCATAGGAAAAGAAATGTGATGTGAAAATTTATGATGTTGCAACTCACTTTCAAGAATATAGAAATCTGTTTGCATGGAAATCCAACATACCACATTGCTCGCACCAACAGAAAAATAACAGAACTAAGGGATTCTTAATTATTTTTTTCCCAATAGGGAGGTAATGGGACAAATGCAACAGATTTCACAGGGATTTTTACACAAGCGAAAAAACTCAGAATACCTACTGCATATTAATTCAAGGATATTGCCTACACATGAATTACATGTCAGGCTGATCATGCTGAAAACTACTCTGACCTGTCTGAATGGCAGATGAGAAGGATTTTGAGAGACAAAGTTTTGAAATGAAGTATGACAATTCAATCTATGATGTGTAATTCAGATTTTGCTGGAATTTGATCTGGAATGTTACAGCTCAAATCTATATTCAAAATAAAGCAACATCATGTGACTGAAGCATTATAATTTCCTGGAGAATATCTGGTGTCATTTCTCATATAAAACACAGCACATCCTACCTTATCTGTTATTAAGATTGTTTTTAAGATACATTCCTTTTCACTAAAAATTTAAATACCAGTTTGAAGGAATTTTAAAGGTGTAGCTTTTGTTTTTCTTACCTAGTGTGACACAAAGTAGTAAGCAACCTGAAAACAGATGGTATAACAAAATAATATTCATAATATAATTGTGTAATAATGCAAAAGTTAGGAAATTTTTTTGAAATATGGAACCACAAGAAGAAACATCATATAAGAAAAGATGAAATCTAGAAGATTTTCCTGTATTTCTTAGATGGTTTTGTGGAGAAAAGGTATCAAAGTATTTACTAGAACACAATTGATAGGAAATTAATACCGCAAGAAAAAATATATCTTAAAAGTTCATAATTATTTAATACCCATTTTAATATTTTTGCACCCCTATTTCATAATTATATCCTTGGTTTTCTTGCTTTTAAAATGTCTTGCATTCTATTCACTTTCAATTCTTTCAGGGACCTTCTCTGCTCATGGCACTGACATAGAGGTTCTGGGCATTGCAGGTCGTCTGGTCAGCAGTCACCGGTTGGAGTCAAGTTAACTTAGATTTGTGGGCTCAGATTTGAATAGCCCCTTGGATAATGCATTCCCAAACCTTTTTTCTTCAGAAAAGCATAGTCCCCAAAATGGGTACATATAATATTTAGATGGAGAAAACAATGCACTATGCATACAGTTATGACTGAATGTATGTTTGTAATGTGTTGACCTTGGCAGCTTCCAGCTGCCTGCCCAGTCAGTCTCTCACTCCTGCCTGTCAACAGGACAAGGGAGGAAAATTATATGAAAAAGCTTTTGGACAGAGACAAAGGCAAGGTGATCAGCTGACAATTACGATCACAGGCAGTACAGACAACTTGGCAAAGGATAATTTAATTTATTGCCAATTAAAATAGATTTGAATACTCAGAAACAGACAAAACCTAAAACACCTTCCTTCCGCTCCAAGCTCAACTTTATCTCTTTATTCTCCACTCATCTACTTCCACCTGACCGTCAGGGATGCAAGGGGAATGGCAAACTGTGGTATCAGACCATAGCAGTCTCTCTCTCCTTCCTTTATCCCACGCTTTCCCCCCTCTTCTAGTGTAGATCCTCCTCGTAATAATAAACTGCTCCTGGGTGGGGTCCTGGACAGTTCTTTCAGGGCATATTCACTTGCACTGGCATGGTCCTTTCCACAGGCTGCATTGTAGATATCTGCTTCACTGTGCTTCTGTCTGCAGGCTGCAGGGAAATAGCTGCTCTGTCATGGTTTCTTGCAGAGGCTCCAGGGCAATCCTGGCTCTTGCATCTGGAGCACCTCCTCTTATTCCTTTTTCTCTTACCTTAGTTCCTCCACCTCTTTTTAATCACTTCTCATTGCCTGTGTGTCATTTTGCCCTTTCCCCAGTGTTGTCCCCCAAGATGACATCATCCCAGATGACATGGCTGCATCCCCTCCCATCTTCCTCTTCTCCCCCTAACTCACTTGCTAGTAGGGCAGTGTGAAAAGCACTGACTGTCAGCACTGTTCAGCACTAACCAAAATATCCTTGTGTTATCAACACTCTTTTCGGGACAAATCCAAAACATAACAAGTTACTATGAAAACAAATAACTCTATGTCCCAACCAAACCAGTACATTTGGCTTAGCACATGTGGAGGTACATAATTTCCACTTCATATCACCTTGCATTTTCACATGTTGGTGTCCTTGGACACCCTGGCAGGACAGGTAGTCTGACAATAAGAGCAGAGCCTTGTCATCTCTTCAGCTTCTATCAGTATTCAATATGCAGCTAAAAGCAGTATTTGAAAAAGGGTGTAATTTTGAGTTGGGGTAGAGAGGTGTTGAGAATATAACCCAAGGGGGATTGCATTCCGTTCCCTCATTGCCAGAAGCTCTATTAGGCCCACTATCATCATATATAGAAAGATTAAAATTCAAAAGTTTTATTGGCCAATATGGGCCCCAAAGCCACAGCATGTAAGGCAGCCTGTCTGGGATAATGTTGATTTTTTTCCTTTACCCACAATTTTAGTTAGGCTTTCCCCCACATATATGATACAATAGCCACAAGATCTGTGTGAGATGGGGACAAATTGACTCCCATAATCTAGAATTCCAACAAAGTACTTTTATTTTTTGTATTTAGATATATGTAAGAGAGTTTATTTGGCCACTTCAGCCAATATGTGTCAGGGTTTCTGCCATAATTTCTGTAGTGGGCCCTCGTATTATCTTTTGAGATAATATCAAATAATGTTTTGAGATTGGTCACACATCTATGTTTTTCACGATGCCTAAAATATCGCTATGAGTTTCTCTGACTTCCTGCTCAGTGAGCCCAGTAATGATAATAAGATCCATGTAATGGAAAAATTTACAATCTGGAGAGATGTTATTATTCTCCAGATGTTGTGCCACTAGCCCGTGGCAGATAGTAGGGCTATGCAAAAGTCCCCAAGTCAGGACAGCAAAATAATATTGTAGTCCTTCCCAAGAAAAGTCAAATCATTCCTGGGACTCTGCAGTAATGGATGTGCTAAAAAAGCACAAGCCATATCAGTCACAGCATGCCTTGTTGCAGCTTCTCTCTCAATAGATTCAAACAGTATCAATACATTTGGGACAATTGCAGCCATGGGAGAGGCTGCTTTATTTATTAGCTGGTAATCTACCATCATGCATCAGCAACAACCTGGCTTCTTTAGGGGCCAAGTAGGACTATTAAGAGGAGAGTGGTGTGGCAGATAATAGTCATCTCCAACAATACTTCAACTGCGTGATTCCAGCATGCCTCCCTGGGTAACTGATACTGTTTCAAGGCTGCTGAGTTTGGAGGTGGCAGTAAAACCACTGGTGCACTAAAGTACTTAACCCACCAAAATTACCTGCATTCCTAAGGAATATTTTCCACCTAAGGTAAAGAAATTTTTACACATCATAATGTTTTCCTCTATGATTTGTCTGGGAACTTGAGGCACACTTACTCAGGAAACAAAATTTTCTCAGACGTAGAATTAGGTAGATTTCATGGGATGGCTCTTCAGAACCACCAAATACATTTTTGTAAATGGTGACTATGTGGATAGCGAAAAAAATTCCTGTGAATCTCAGTTACTTCAGCATGGTAGACTAGAGAGATCTCTTGCCAGGGTTTTTTTCCCATTTTAGTAGATAACTAGTAGGATTTATGCTTGATGATCCTCCTGTCCCACTCCATACCCTTGGCACATCATGAGGTTTTTGCAACGCCTCAGTAATTCTCATGTGGGTTTGGATATTGTTTTTAAAGAACAATGGAGATTAAATCCTGAGTGGTTTTGACTGGGAGGATTCTTTCTCCTCCTCCCCCTGACTAGCGAAAGAAGCCAAGCGTATTACTACATCAATAGTACACATCTTTTGATAGTTTCTTTATCTTTTCCCTAGACAGTCCCCAACTACACAAAATTATGCCTTTAGTATTAGGAGGATGTTTGTAAACAAATGAGACTGCATAGCAGAGATGAATAAAAAAATTTAGATGTATATTCACAAAAATATTACTGTAAAGGCTTATGCACCAGAACAGCTGGCAAGAATAAAGAGGCCTTTTGTCAGGAACATTTAGAATGGATCTCTTTTCTAGGCAAGTCCCCTTTTAGAAAATTCTTTTTTTTGCTAGTCTACTAATTCCCATTGATTTTTCAACACTCTTTCAACTGCAGATATGGGTGACATTTTTAAACATTTATTTATAAGAAGGTGATAATGTTAAGAAGGGAAAAAAATTGTTTAAGCCATTTATTTAATTGAAAATTAGAGATTTAGCAATGCAAAGAAGTCTGGTGGATTTTTTTTGCCCTTACATTTAAATCATGATATGGATACCTTTAGGACCCTGATCATAAGATCTTTTCAATTAATTTCAAGAGTCAAAAGAAGAACCTTTGAACAGATCCATTTGCCTTCCCATAAACAAAGTTGCAGCCTTTTCAAACCAAACTTCCAAATTTCTTGTAAACTGACTTCAAAGGGTAAATTCTGTGGTAAATCAGTGTTTTGTCCTGCAACTTCTTTAGATTCTAAGCCTGTCAACCAGAAAGAAAGAAGAAATTAAATGTTGCTACTAATTCAACTTCTAGGGGAAAAAAAGAAAAAAATGTAAGGAAAATTTCATTATAAATACTTTGCAAGTGTTAGATTAATTTCATGGAAGTTGTTGAACAACTATCAGGAACAACTTTTACTTACTACAAAGCTATAGTAAGGCTGAAATCAAATAAAATATGTATAAAATTAGTTGCTTTAATCTGTTTTTTTTTTTTCAAAAGACGTGCAGAGAAACCAAGTTTCAATATATATGGGATGAAAAAGCCAAGAAATCTGGAACTCGTGGAAAGAAAATCTCAGATCGGTAACTATTTTCTCAGCTTCACAGAAAATACATTGTCATTCAAGTAAAAGGTGCATGAAATAACTACAGTTCTATTCACAGAAAAGTAAAACAGAGTCTGGAGATGCTAACTGGAAAACACCAGTACCTTTTGGTGAGGAATTGGATTCTGCATGACAGTGTAACATGGGAAACCTGAAGAATATTTGATTCTTTCACAAACCTGCACAGGAAGAGGAAGAAACTTAATGTAACAAAAGTTATACTAGAAATGACCTTAATACTTATGACCAACAGAGGTAAGCTTTGAATGTTTTTTACTTATTTATTAATTTTTAATTTTATTTTGCTTTGAAAATGACTTCAGATTAAACGTATTGTTTTGTGGATAAGATAAGCTAATAATAATTTTCTAATACTCATATAAACTTTTTTTCTGAAATCTGATTTTAAAAAAGTAATAATTTTGAAACCATTATACACTGTTGTCAACTGTTCTTCAACTATCATGATAGTAAAATAGTGTTTACTAAATGAATGCCAGAGTTGCATTCCTCCCCAGGATATCTTTCAAGGTGCTGTTTGTTGCCTCTAATCAACTTGGACTGAAACAAAAGCTCTGAATATAATATTATTATTATATATTTTTTATCCTCTAAAATTTTATTCTTAATTAAAACTATCATATATATTGCCTATTCATAAATATTAATCTTTAAATGAGTGTCTTTTAAAAATGTATAACAGGAACTTGGACATTTATAATGTAATCAGAAGGAATTCTCTTGGTAAGCATGTTCTCTTCAATCTTTCTTCTGAAATAAACTCAACATATTGAACACTGCACAACAATTTACGATCTGGAATGGTCAAAATTGTGGCTGACCACTGGGGACTTGCAATGCAATACGAACTGTCTCCTGACTGGCAAACTCCATTTAATTTCTCTCCTCTTCCCTAGGAATAAATGTTCCAATACTTCTAACTTGTGACCTTAAGGAGTAACTTACCTGAAAGTCAAAGTTAAAGGAGGTAGTAATTTAAGGGAGCTTCGTTACTGCAGCAGATTTGTAGTCCAACGTGATGGGCAAAGAAATAAATTCAGGTGTAATTAGGAAGATGAGATAGAAAATCCTCTAGCAGAAGAAAACTGAAAATCACACATAGAAAAAGATAGATATTGCAATTTAAAGGTTATTGGAAATCATATTCTCTATTAGCTATTTTGAGCTGGGGCACATTTCTCAATTTCCCTTGGCAAAAATGTTCTTTCTTGTATAAATAATAAATATTCATTGGAGCACCAACTTGAAACCATTTCATTAAACTCATGTTCAGCATCTCCTTCTTCAACTCATGTTTAACTATCTCCCTAATTTCTGTGAAAGGTTGCACATATGTCTAAAATTGAAAAAAATTGTCCATGCCTTACACTGTTATTAAATGTGATTTGAAGCTGTAGTAAACAAAATTATCTGTTCCTTATAGATAAACTCAAATGACTGGTAATTAATATTAGAAAACCAATCCCAACACAATTAAAAAAATAAAAAACCAAAAAAAACCAACCCCACAACAATAACTCCAAAAACCAGGAATTATTGCTGTGCTTTTTAAATACTGAAGAAAAAAACCTCAAGGATTAGCCTATATTAAAACGTACTCCAATAGCAAAGACTATTCCTAAAAGAATATGTTTTTTTATGTTCATTTTCAGTGCTCCTTACTTTCCTTACTCTCTTCAAATTTTGATGGTAAATTTCCTGCATTTCCATCACTGATGGTGAAGAATTCTCATTACTAAAACAATTACAAATCTCAGGAGAGAAGGAAAAGGAGTAATCCCCCCATTATTAAGGACAATTTCACAAGACATGAGAGGTGACCTGAGATGCCAGATGCTATATTCTTGGTAGCAGAAGATTGCAAGAACAATTATGCTCACTCGCATCCTTATAACGTTGGGTTAATGCCTTACTTGGAGAACAGAGGACACTTCTGTCATGTTAAGTACTACTACACAGTTACTATGGCTTCTTTAAGTATCATGTACTCCGTTGTAAAACTGAAAGTCAGATGGTGATTTCTACAATGCTGTATTCTCCATGGCGTTAGCCAATTCAGGGTGTGGTTCAGCTGACATCAATATTCCTGATGTCCATTATGAGTGAGAAAAAACGTACCGTAAAAACGCTCTAATGACCACATCACAGGTACAGCAGGGAAATCTTGCTCCTGTGCACATACCTCAACATGAGCTGGGGGAGGGCATCCAGGTTTTCTCAGGTCATTGATGAAAACTGGTCCAAATCAGAGCACAATATGTTGTGTCTCTGTTTCACTAAAGAGGGTAAGACTATGGCCCTCCCTACTTTGATGCTCCTCCTCTTTGATGCTCCTCCACAAGGCAATAGGGTTTTTTACTGGTTATTCTGATATCATTGCACAATTTCCCCAAAGCTTGCTTTATTGTAGAGCGTTTATACAACCACTTTCTTGCTGGGTGCTGCCTGGGCCAGCCTATTGAATATCTCTTTTTTTACCATTGATGATTTAATCAATCATTATCTCTTTCATCTGCCATTGCTGGTGACTTCTTCACATTATTTTTTGGTACTACATTTCAGGAGAAATTTTTCAATTCTTCTTGGTACTTTCACGTTGCTAAAGTTAATAACCATCACACAAATGTTGTTCACATGCATTCACCAAGCACATTTAAAGCCAGTTTTAGTGAATCCATTCCAAAATTGAAAGACCCTCAGTGGGAAATTTACTCTCTAAATGAAAAGGGATTAGGCCCCACCATGAACTGTAGAGGAAATTTCAAAGGTAATTTTAAAAAATTTAGGCTTCCAACTTAAAGATCATTCAGCTATCCAAAGGTAGAGGGGATGAATCTAAGTCCTTATCAATACAGAGTTATGAAAATAATCTTGAGATTTTGGACCTTAGGCTAGGTTAAAAAAACAGTGCACAAATACAAATTGTTTTGCCAAGTCGCTCTTCAGAGAATTTCAGGTTCCTGTTTGATATACAATTATTTTTGCTAGGCAGCTGATTTGGTGCATCTCACCTTTTTGCCTGCATCTGTATTAATCAATCTGAGAAAACTTCAAAGCTCCTAGAGCATGTTATACATACCAGCTATGTCCCAGCTCCCTAACAGAACAAGGCTCAGGAAACTGAGAGTGAGATCCTTTTTCCTAGTTACTGATTTCTACTGAAAGTAAACCCAAGCTTTCTGACTAAAAGAGCACCACACCATGTTTTCTTTTTTTTTTTTTNAAATATCAATCCCTGTTTTTCCACTCTATGTTTTCTTTTAGAAAGCTACCAATAGGAGTTTTGGTGGGTTCTATATTTTTAAGAAGTGAATGAATGTTTTCTGTCTCTAAATACATGTAGAATGCTCCTATTTTCTTTCTTCATTTTTCTATTACGTCTGCAGTCTGAAGAGGATAAAGGCTTTATTTCACTCCCTTCTTTGCAGAACATTATTACATCCAAATTTTATTGTGGATCTAGTCTGCAAACATTTAATGCACCAACAGGTTGATGAAATACACAAACCAAACTATTTCAAAATGTAAATAATACTGGCACAGAACTATATACTGGGAAGAAGTTTAAATTATATTTCAGTACTAGCTGAAAATAAATTGTACATACAATTTTCTGCATTCATTGAAAAGATTATAATCAGGAACAACAGTAGATGTAGATACTTGAAAGAAAAAAAACAAACAAAACATTTTCCCATTTCTTTCTAGTAAGTTGTTCAATTGAAAGAACAGCTTTACAATGTTACACAGAACATTTTCTTTTCTTCACAATTAAAATAGGACTAATACTTGGTAATTACTAAATATTAAATTTTTCCAATTATTATACTTTATTAAAAACATGTATAAATTAGTTTAAACGGTGTCTGAGATGAAAAATAGGCTGTGTTGTGTTCCTTAAATTTTTTATAATCTCTTGCTAGTCACTGTTTGTTAACCAATATGTTGTTGCCAAGAAAGTAAAAAGCAAACAAACAATAGCCATAATTTATGTATGGATCTATTGCATTTGTGCCCAATTGCTGTTGAGCTGCATAGGTTATGTTCTCTATGCTGGCAAGTTCTCCTAAAAAAGCTTGTTTTGGAGCCATTTTCATAGTGTATAATTGCATCATTGATGAGACTGGCAGAGAATAAGGGGAAAATTGTGTTGGCTTATGCCCCAAAGAGTGAGAAGAATTTAAAAAGAAAATCAGGAGGGGAGGAACAAAAATCATTGTTACTGTAGAGTAAAAAATAATATGCTTTTTGAATGAGAGGCTAGTTTCCAGCTTCCAAAATCTAATTGTAAAAAATGAACAGAAGAAAATTAATACTCTTGGGAAAATAAAACAAAACACTCCAAAAAACCAAAACAAAACAAATACCTGAAACCTACAAAATTGAACAAAAACACCCACAAAACCACAACAAAACCAAACAAACCCACAAAAGAAGAAAAAAAGCAGTTGCTGTTTAAACAGGAAAATCCTATTTCTTATATCACAAGTAGTTTCACTTTCCCCCCCCCCTAAAGCTTTAAATTTCTCCTTCAATCCTTCTTCCTTTTGTTTCTCATTCCCTTCTGCAATAGTAGAGCTATAAATCTGCACTGTGACTTATTTAAAAAGCTCACACCCTCTCTCTCCATATCTCCCTTGGATCACACCTCCTTTACCTCCATTCCTTTTAGCTCCCTTTCTTCATCCCATCCCATCCCATCCCATCCCATCCCATCCCATCTTTCTACAGTTATTCATTTTTTGACCTTAAACACTGTTTTCATGTGTGCTTTGGCTTCCCTAAACTTAAAGAATAATCATCTAACTTCAGCACCACCTAATTTCTCCTTGGTCTCATATTTTTCTCTGCTTTAATATTGCTCAAATTAACTTTAGCACAGATGACACCTTTAGGTAAATTTTATTTTGAATTTTCAGCTTTCATTGGTTTTTGACCTATCTTTTTAAGATTATTGACACACTGTTCTCTTCAGGAAGATACAAATACTTTCATTTTTTGTTTTACCTGTTCAGATATGTAAAACAGCTTATTTCTGAAAATATTTTTTCATAACCCTCCAAAAAACTGCTAAAAAGACAGACTGCTTTAATATATGACAAAGTATACTGGATTTTTTTTCTGGTGCTTTATTAAGTGGAATTTAATTTATCACATTTTTTTGCCAGTCAATTGTGATCATCTATAAAAACGCATATGAATACTAAAAAAACAACTGGCTAGAAAAGAAATCTTTCTATTTCTCATTTTTAACACAATTACAGCAAAATTGCAGAAATATTTTCAAGTAAACATCAAGTTGTATTAAGCTTTGTTTATAGTGCACGTGCAACTTGTTAATTTTTGAATTAAATTTGTATTATATTGCCACAAATTGTAAACCAATAAAATTCATATGCAGAGATTCATAGATATTATTACTGTCTGCTCTGATATTTGGGAAAGAAAACAACAAAAACCAAGAAAATGAATAGTCTTTATTCTCCTTTTGAAACTCATTCCCAGTAGCCAAAAAAAACACTCTCTGAACTGTTATTCCAGAGTCAATTGTTTATCCATTTGAAAGTCATTACTGGAAGTGTATTTTTTTATACATACTTATATAATATATAATATATGTTTATATGTATATATGGAGCACTTGCCCTTGTTTCCACCTCCTGAAATGTACTCTTTTCACTCTGAGTTGGGTTGCTAAGTCCTTATCCATCCATGGAGGCCTCCTGGTATTTTTTTCCAACTTTCTCCCTGATGGAGGACAAGGACCATCTACGTGTCTGCCTACATTTAGTGCACAGGAAGGGTTGGTTTCGATGAAAAAGGAATTCTATGTAAATGTGAATTCATATAATATTCATTTGAGTGCAAAAGGATTGTGATAATACTTTGACTGAGGTCATGTGCAAGAGCAATGTCTGCAGCCTAGGGTGGCAACACGGCACTAATTTCTTCAGCAGTAGTAACACAGTGTGTGTGTACATGGCTGGAAATACAGCGCCCCAGAGCAGGCTGAACCACAGCCCTTCCTCTTTTGTCACAGCAATGCTAATGTAGACTTATCTCCTGTCTTTAATCTAGAATAACTCGTGCCCTTAAAGCTGAGCCTTCTCAGATTTAATGGTTTTGAGCAGCGGGGCATTTTACTCATGACCAAGTGGTGTTAAAATACACATCTATTATCTGTGATACTATTTATAATAGATAATGCATGATAGCTCACCTTAATACAAGGATTGTTTTGATAAAGACTCTTTGAATGTACATGGTGGACTTAACTTTGCAGGAGAAAACAAAAGAGTTGGTTTGGCTGCTTGTCTCCAAAGGTAAAGCATTCATAGAGAGTCCAGAATTTATCTCCAGATAAAAAATCGAATGGCCTCATCAGTTTTAAAGATAATGTATTTTCTAGTAGGTTGTCACAAATATCACAAATGCTGTGGGGGTTTTTATTTTTCTGGTTCTCTTTCTCTTTTTTTTTTTTTTGGGCCTCTATTACATTTTTTTTCATTTGTATGAACTAATTAACAACTATTTTACAAAGCAAGAGTGTGCAGCAGTGAAGCATGCCTTTTTAATAGAGAGAACCAACAATTTATGATAGGTAACAGTTCAAAAGTAAAGTTTAATCCAGAGTAGCAAAGAAAAAAATCCTTTCAGAACTGTTTTTTCCACTACTGAATCTTGGGACCTGTTTGGATTTTGTTTTTTCAGTGCAGCTAATACAACTTGTTCTAAGTGTTGTACTACTGGGACAAAGCTCATTTTCTCATGTAAAATTTACTAGTATTATGGGCCAGTGGTTATGAGTCATCAAGGATCTGAGGGTTTTGATACGTTGGAAAAAGAATTGAAAGAAGTGTACTACAGAAATGGAAATATAAAAATCATGCTATATGCAAAATAAGATTAATCAATGGAACAAGATAAAAAGAGCCTCATTCTTTTAATCCTCCCTACAATTGCCAAAACATTAATTCAAAATGTGTTTGACAAATGTGAAGAATTTTGGCAAATACCCATAACAGCATCACTAAATTAAAAAATAATGTTGTCCCATTGCTCCTATGCTTCCAAAAAGTATATACCTTCCATTTTATCCTGCTCCTGACTGTCACATTGGTGACCATGAATGATAAAAAAGATGGACTCTAACTGAGGTGTGGTCTCTTAAGTTTACATATCCATTAATTTTTGGATTTTTGGGTTTTTTTTCCTTTTGGAAAGGGGAAGAAGAAGTTCCATGAGTCTTTTGCAATCTATTATTTACAGAAGGAAACATGTTTACAAAGGTTACACTTGTAATATGTATCTGCAGAAAATAAAAAGTCTCCTGTTAGCCATCATGAAGTAATTTTCCATTAAATTGATAATATACTGAAAAGGCAAAGGTTTTCATTTTAAATATGTATTAAAAAAGTAAATTGGGTAAATAACATACCAACAAATGCTCTACTAATGAAATAATTCATATATCAAAATTTGAATTGCTATCAATTGCCTTTCTGCATTCTTTGGCTTGCATATTTTCACCCCTGGATGATCTTGCATTTTTGCTAATATAAATTTGATTATGAATGCAAATAGGTTTGAACACAATTGCAGGATTTCCTGTCATTCCTGGTTATTTGTGATTACTAGTTGCATGTTGCATGGACTATATTCATAATATTTTCATTTTCTTTTTCGTCATTTGATCTAGTTATCCTAGAACTTTTTCACATCTCTCAGGAATATTTTGATTACATAAATAAAAGAGAATTTCGTGACCTCTTGTGATAAAGGAATACTTTATTATGGCTGAAAAACTCTGATTTTGGCTGAATATGCACAAGACTCTAAGGACTGAACAGTTGTATATTGACCTTATATGATATTGGAATTGTAATTATTTGGAGAAGCTTTAGGCACAGGAAAATTTTTATTTGAAGAACCATTTAGGCAATAGACCAGTTGAGTTGAACAGTGAATACTGAGAGGTGTACATTTGCACCAGTATGACAATATTTTTGGACACTTTCAATAAAAGGAAAAAGTTTCCAGGGTATCCTAAACTTGTACTTATATGCATTATTGTCAAACAGTGAAAACAATCACTTAGTAAAATGGGCAGGTTTTGTCCTTATTTTCCTGTGAAAGCAAAATGGCATGTGGCATAGTTTATTTCAGAGTGATGAACAGCACTGATGAACCTGTCAAAACAAATTCTCAGAACCTATTCTATGAATATTGCCATCTCATCACATACTTTTAATGGATGCTTGATACATATCACAGACTTCTGGCTTTGGTATTTAGTTGCTAATGTAATGCACTGATAATAAAGTCATAAAAGATTTAGTTCTCAGGTTACTTTACAGATTCCATTTTATTGTCATTCGCTGACATGAAAGGACACTAAAAAGGAACATAAAATTTTATTTTTGTTCTTCATTCTGATGCAAGAAATCGGACAGAAATTGAACTGCCTCTAGTGCAGTTGTGTACTCTAAGGTTTCTTAATCCACAGACTGCTTATCAAAATAATCAATTTGCCATAAAAATTATCATTACTTACATAAGACCGTACTTTTCTGCCTTGCAGACAGAAAGATAGGAGACCTCCATAGCCCCTCTTTTATAGCTGTGTATTATATTTTAAAATGGTCCCATACTGAAGTCAGAAGTTACTTTTCTGTAGCTAAGTTGTCTTGATGTCTATATGCACAGTGTGTTGTGCATATAATACATAGATGCAGGATGAGATAGGTGCTTTCTTGAATTGTGACTTCTTCAGTTTCAATGTCATAACAGTGTAAAATCATTTCAATGCAGTACTGTAACTTAAAGAATCTATGATGGTTAGAAGGTAGAATGTGCTCAACAATTGCTTTGCTAGCAAATAATTTTCAGTCCTGATTTTAATTTACAGTGTTGGTTTCTTTTTTTCTTTTAAATATTGTCAACAGTAACATAATGCTCTTATTTTACAATTATGCAATTTACATACTTAACATACTTTTTCTCATACTTATCATCTGAACCTAATTAAAAAACTTTTATCAATCTTAAGCAGTAGTTATTTCCAGGATGAGTAAACAGTACTGAATATTTCTTTTGACTCTAGTCTCTTGAATGTATTACAAGTAACTGTAGCTGAAAGTATTGTCATCTTTTTAGTCCATTTTTCTTATGACTTATAAATACAAAATATGAGCATTTTGTTTTCTGTTTAATTAATGTTTATGTTCTGATACAAGACAACTGCTAAGGTTAAAAACTGGTTAGTTACTGTATTGAATCTTCTGTTGATAGTTAAATACTGTGAAAGACTGTATTACTAAGTTTCACAGTATATCTACAATAATAATGAACAATTTATGAAATATCTAATAATTTAAATACTCCATTTAGAGACAAAATTAAATAGAAAAGGTCAAATTGCATAATTGAATGTCAGTTTCGAAAAGCTATTGAAGCTTTTGTGAGTTTACAAATTGAGTGATTTGAACTGTATATTTTATGAAATTATTATTTTCACTGTGTGACAATAATGCATATAATTACAAATTTAGGGTTCTATAGAAACTTTCTTTCCTTTATTAAAAATACCCCCAAATATTGTCTTACTAGCACAAATCTAACAAAAATAACCAAACCCAAAAGAGAAATCCCTACAAATATTGCCATGCTAAATCAAAAATTAAACAACCCCCCAATGGTTTAGTATAAGCATAGCAGAATCCTTTAAGTACTTCCTCCTTGGGTGCCTCAGTTTTCTGTCTGTCAAAACCTATGTATTTTGCCTTCATTATTAGCCAGCTTAATATATGGGTCTCATACGGCACACAGCAGGTTATCTTAGATGTTAGTCAGGACAGCTTTTCATCTGTGCACTAAGAGTGCAGAAATAATCATCCCGGAGGGATGGACACAAAGGAGACTTAAACAAGACAGTATATATGCATTTGACTGTGTGATGTTTCACTCAATTCAATCTGACAAGAAAAATATTTAAGGACTGAAAAAAAACTCTTTTCCTGCAGGGAAATGGTTTTAATAAAGGAGAAAATATCAGAAATTTTCTTTTAAAAGCGTGCTGTCATCCATTTATTATGCTAACACAACACATCTTCACTGCAAGGCTGGAGAAAAAATGAATCATACACAAAATTTGGGTTAGCATGTGACTCTTGCACTACATCTGCATTGGGAATAGAAGGAGAGCTAAATAAGGAACTCATGATTGCTGGATTTTTCTGCACAACATAAGAAGCTATAAGATAAAACCATAAAATAGAAGCAAAAGGAGAGATTGGACTAGATGATCTTGAGGGCCTTTTCCAACCTTAATCACATAAAAGCCTTGTCTGCATTAATTTTGAGGGGTTTCACCAGAAATAACAGAAGTGCCTCACAGGATATAATATACTTTATCTCTCTTCTCATAATTTCTAATTCTGACAATTGTAGAAGTCTGACAAGTCACACTTCTAATAACATGTGGATAAAACTAATTTAGAACAGAATGCAAGTGCCAGAATGAAGTGCCTGTAATACATAAAAGTGATAAATAACAGTATAACTCATCGTATGGGTAGAGAAGGGTCTGGTTTAGTGTTCCAGGCCATTTCATTGCACAGTAAGAACTGTAGTTGGATATAAATTCACTTTGAAGAAACGCAAATGGAAATTAGACCACATACTGAAATATATGCTAGGGGGAATTTGAAGATGTCTAATAAGGATAAAATAAAAAAGAACAAACAAACCCACCCAATTTTTACTATAGCTATTGATATTTTTATGCGTGTTGTCTTACTTTACAATGGAATACGTAATTACCCAATAGATCCCTTGCAGTCATGAGGTCTTAATATTTTTGGAAGAGATCGAATACCTTAAACTCTATTCCTGTGAGCCAGTTGAACAATAAGCTAAATTGTTTTATATTTTAAAACATAATTTTATGTCTGTAGAGGAATTTTTACTTGCAAATGTGCTTGCACTGGGATCCCTAAAGAGCATGACATTTGTTTTCAATATTTCAGGAAGAAAATAGCCTGAAGTTTTGCACTTTCCCTCTGAATCTAAAATGATAAGAAACAGTTTGCACTACAAGTACTGATAGGGTATTTTTGCTTCTCACTTTGCTATTTTATTTGCCTTCTTTCCTCCTCAGACATCTACTTTCAACCCATAGCTAGAAAAATAAAACAGATCTCCACTGAGATCCCATTTCTACTTGTAGATACAACTGACTTATAAAATAACAAAAAAAAATCTAGAAAACAGTTTTTTAGCTATAGAGTCTGGAACTAGAAGATAGCTTTAACAGCTCTATCAAAGTTGTCATGTAGAGCCAGGTGCTTCTCTAACACTATTGAACTTTAAACCTTTTTTATTATTATATTAGGTTGCCCATTCTAAACACCCCTGCTTTTATTTTCTAATACAGAAAATCACACCATTTCAGTTTCATATACAATATACTTTACCCTGATTAAGAATGTTTTTGCAGTCAGTTCTAAGGGAGATTGTTCAAAAACCTGCCAAAAGATGAATTGAAGTTAGGTAAAGAAAATAAACTGTATGAAGCTGCCTGCAATATTTAAGGGGATTAGCGAGTGCTTTTTCTTTCTCAAAAAATCAACAAAAAACTAAAATCTTATATAGTTTTTAAATTATATGGATTTTTAAATTTGCACAAAATGAGAGAACAATTGTTTTGGTAAGAAATCCAAGCATCATGGAGGATATTCTCTGGAATAGGACATCAGCCAGTTAAGCAGAAAATTGTGAAATTAAAATTAAGCACTGATTAGGCACAGTAACAGAATTTCTAAGTGGAAATTTATACATTTAATGATATCTCTTCCCATTTGAAAATCAATTTCCATTTTCCTATAAATCTCAACAATTTTAATCTCTCCCCTCTATGCATTGATAGAACTTCGTGTGAAATAACTGCAAAAAAGTTTTTCATGTTCCAATTTTACAGATTTGGTTTATAAGGTTTAAAAAGGAGAGGAGAAGTCAATTTTTAAAAATTATTATTCCAACATTCCCAATTATCTCTATAAGTTCTCTTTATAATCAGGTATCAACACATTTTTATACAACTGACACTAGAAAATGTTACCTTCCAGAGGTTTTTTCCTCCTCAACTATGATTTCCCTATGTTGATAAAAGTATGCAAACATCCTGATTCTTTAAATATATCTGTATATATATATGCCTCTCATACTATCAAATACAACATTTAAATGAATAGCATATACTTATCAGTATGGGCATTCCATTTATGAAATTAAAGTGATAGCTGCATAATCACAGTGCATTTACTTAGTTTTTAAAATTAGCATTTTATGATTAAATAAATTAGTACCCATTATTGAACTGTGCAAAGTAAACATTGGCTAAGAAATTAGCAGACAATTATGTATTATAAAATGATATGTGATATGAAGACATTATATTTAAGCATCATTAAACCCCAAAGCAAATAATAAATATGGGAATGAAAGACTGGAGTGAATGAGATTAAATGCTTTAATTGTATATATTTGTCTTACTGGTTTTATACTAATATTCCTGATCACAAAATCCAGGCCTTTCATTATGACTCAAAATTCACACGAATCACTCTAAATAAGGAAATCACAAAATTGACTATACATGTGTTCATAGCTGAAACTCAGAACTGTATTTTACAAAATTATGTTTTTTATAAACCTGCTTTCAGTACAGAATAGAATTAAAACCTTTTACAGAAAAATTGTAACAGACAAATTTTAAAATCAGTTCTTAAAGCATTTCCATTTACATATAAATTTTGATACAACAAAAAATGGTTTATACAGCTAATTTCAAAAACGAGTATTGACTTCAAGTTTCAGCCTTATATGAAATCATCCTTTGGGGTAGTAGAAAGACATCTGTGTCCTTAACGGAGGTGATCCTTATATAAGGATCTTGCTCCTGCACACTTATTTGAAGTCCATATTCTTACACCTTACTCTAATATTTAATGTTCTGAAATAATGGATAATCAGATTACTGAAAAATCTTTGTGGAAATGACTTCCACAACGTACAAATCTGTGGTGATTTAGACTGGCTTTTTAAAAAAGAGAGTCTGTGTACTGACTTCAGGAGATTACATACCCTAGAGATTTTTTTTATTCTCTTAGGGACTGTTTAAGGATTTTGTGGTTCTTTTGGAAAATAAAAAAAACTACATCTGCCCTTCTCTTCATGCACTCTTCTTGCCCTGGGTGGAAATTGTTTCTGTCCTATTCTCGGAGACTGTACACCTCTGTCTTCTCTTCCAGTCCTCAGCTCGTGTCTACTTGGAGCTACTTGGTATGCTCAGCAGATTGCAAGGTGCCTTACAAAGGACTAGCAGTAGCTTAAATTTATGATCTGTAGTCAGAAGAAGCTATTCAGAGGATTTTACAGATTTTTCTAGCTACCTAAAGTAAGTCAAAGTCCAAAGAGCACTTGCTAAATATAGAAAATTGTTTACTTTTCTCCAGTATTTAGGTGTAAAGTGGGGCTAAATGATAATTCAACAAAAATCTTTTGAGTTCACACTAAATAATATCTTAGGAAACAGTGAGATTTTCTTTCTTCGGGCACTATCCAAGGTATTTGTTCTAGCAATTTTTAAACATCCTCTCAACGATACCCCCAGAAAAAGAAACACAGTGTCTCTGCAGCATGTAGAGCTTGTTGCATTGCCTATTGCAGAACTACTAAAAATAGCTCTGACCTGAAAATGCAGAGAAACAAGAAAAAATATTTTTCCCTATTTTCTTTTTTCTCAATACCTATTTTTGCTTTTCTACCTTGGGTTTTCCTAGGATGTAGTTATATAAAGATTCCATGGGAATGAATTGAACCACTCAGGGACACCTCATCAGAAAAGCAGAACTACTTCCAGCCTTGTGAAATGGTGGCAGGGAATGCTCAGTAACCTAATGTCATTTATTTAAAAGAAGAATACAAGTGGTAGCAATCCCAAAGGACATTCAGCTCCTTAATGGAACCTCCTGATCAACAGACCAAACAAACCTGAACATCTTTTAATCCATGATCAGGATATTAATTTATGAGATAGAAAATCTACCTTTAAATCCACACTGCAAATCAGGTAAGAAGAATGATGAAAAACAGTACTCTCACAGTTTTAGTGAATACCTCTATATTCATTGA